>PVIC010029351.1:0-22594 GCA_004025085.1 Thryonomys swinderianus
GCCCTCGGGCTGTGCTCCGTGGTGCAGAGCAGGAGCAGAGCCCTGCAGAGCGAAGGTCAGGCCTTAACGGGAGGCACCGCGAGGGACCGGGTGACACGCAGCTTCTCTGCCAAGGGCAGAGTCGTGGAAACTTCGTCTCAGAGCCGGCCGCTCGGGAGCTGTCGTCTCTCAGACGCGCGTGAAAACGGCTTTGGGGTCCGGCGCTCGGCGTTCTGCGTGCACCGTCCACTTCTTCCCTTGGACGCTCGTCTTTCCTAGCGCGTGGAATTGCACACGCGGCCTTGATGGAGGGAAACTGATGTTAGTAATTTAACTTTGGACACATTTATTTGTCATCTTGTACATAAGGTAAAGTTTATACTGCTTCCCTCATCTTGGGGGTTTATAGAAACTTTTCAAACTGTTAAGAAAAATCTTTTATTTAGCCACTTCTGAGCACTAAGCATGTTGTTTTCAGGTTGGTAAATATTTACTAAAACTATTTAGAAGTTTAAATCTAAAAACTTGCTGCAAGTTTTAAATGTATCATAAATTTATATTGAAATGCACCCAAATATTTTACTAGAATGGGTTAATGTCTGTTACTTAAGATGTGAGGGATAAAAGTGCTGAAACAACTAGAATTACTGAATTTCATAGAATAATCATTAAATAAATATTAAAATCATGAGTGAATTTTTAAAATATTTTGTACTCTTTGGTGCATTATGTACAATAACCAACTTCAGTCTTCACTATTCCTGTGTTGCTATCATGTACGGCAAACTTAGGTCACTATGTGCCTCTTTTATAAATTGATGTCAGTAAGTTCTGACTTTAGGATTGTCAAGAAAAGATCAAAATATATTGAAGTCACATTTTTTCATTTTTGACGTATTTCTTGGCCTAATCAAAAGCAGCCTGCTTAACACCCCAAGGGCTGAGAGTATGAATATTCTATAAAGGTTCTGTCCCAGAGAATTCTGCAGATTCCTCCTATGCTGAATTACTTATTGAATGTCCTGAGATCCATTCCTGCGAATGTAGTTGTTCCTGGAACTCGAATCTCCTGCCATATCTCAAGTCACACAGTGCATCCATTTTGCACAGGCTCATCTGTAACATAATATTTGGGGAGAGAAGAAGAATATTTGTCTTGGAGAGCTGGAAGTAGCCATCGGATTAAACGTGGTCTCAGGCAGCTTTCCCTGTAGCCGAGGATTCTCAGTAGTGAAGAGCAACACATCAAGCTGCGACACTAGAGAGAAACGGGGAGAGCGTGGGGTCATCCTACTGGGAGGCCACCTGTAAGCTGGTAACTTCCAGCTAAACTGCACCAACAATGCCACAACAACAACGACAACAATAACAACAACAACAACACCTGCTGGAAAATAAATTATCCAACTCAAGAAAAAAAAAGAATAGATTTTCTACGACTGATACAAACCTATAAAACTTTTCCTCTCCCTGAGATAAAAACATAGTCAACACCCACAGCTGACAGGAGAGCTTTATGGTGGGTCCCTTTTCAGCGCGTGGCTGGCTGGCTCTAGCACAGGACAGCGAGTGGAAAAGCCGTTCCATCATGGCATCCAGGAGGCAGAAAGAGGAGGAGTAGGAGTAGGATGTCCTCAGATCACGCTCAAATGACCCGAGTCCTCTGAGGAGACCTGTCTCCCAACAGTAAGGCGGCTACACCGCCAGTGTAGTCCAGTCACCTTCCAAACACTTGAGGCTTGGGGGTCATGCAGTCTACACTACAGCATATGTGCACAAATAACTTATTACTCTTAGAGTTGATACCGTTTAGACTTTCATGTTATTGAGTCTAAATGCTTTTAGTCTAATGCTTTTCTCTAAAAGTCTAAATGCTTTTTCTTGTTCATTTTCTGTCCCCTTCTGTTTCTCTTCTTTCCTGTCTCAACTCTCCCTGTTTGTCTCCTTCTATTTCTACTACTGATTTTAAATATTTTTCTTTTCTTTCCTCTCGTTCTCCCACCTAACCTCCACCCCTTCTTCCTTTCTTCCCCCCTTGCTCCTTTCTCTTCTTCCTATTTCCTCTGACCTGCCCTCTATCTCTTTTAATTTTTGATTTTTTTAGTTTACTTTTATCTTTATTGGTACATTGTATATACGCATCATAATCACACTCAATATTGGGTCTTTGTACCAGTGTATCACCAGTATTTAATTCTCATTTTTTTCCCATTCCCCTACCCACCCTTCAACCCTCGACCCCCTAAATACATAAGCTTTGTGTTCTCAGCAGCTCAGTTTGTGAGAGCTAAAGCTTGGAATCGACCCAAATGCCCATTGACTGGAGACTGGACAAAGAAGACGTGTTTTTTTCTATAAAATGGAGTATTATTCTGCCTTCTTTCTTTCTATTGGAATTCTTAAAGTTTTTGAGACTAGCTGTCACTGTGCATCTCTCACTGACTTAGAGGTTGTGATCTTCTTGCCCTAACTTTCAAGTTTTGAGATTATAGGGATTATTTCTAATTTTTTATTGTATTTACCATTAGAACATTTTTTCACTCTTGGAATTTCTCTTATTAATCTTTATTTTTAGGCATTTCTAACCTCCTTGTGACAAATGTCTAACTAAATGTGCTTTATGTAAATATTTTTTTCTGGACACTTGAATAGTAATGGAGTTCATTATGTGATCTTGTAATATTTAAGTTTACTTTCTAGTACACACACACACAAACACACACACACACACACATATATATATATATATACTGATTTTTAAAATGTAGAACATATTATAATATATAAGTA
Organism: Thryonomys swinderianus; assembly: GCA_004025085.1. Classification (NCBI taxonomy): domain Eukaryota; kingdom Metazoa; phylum Chordata; class Mammalia; order Rodentia; family Thryonomyidae; genus Thryonomys; species Thryonomys swinderianus. Next base: position 2,770 of record PVIC010029351.1, read on the forward strand.
ATGTCTGTATGTATTAAAAGGGATAACATTTATATAACTTGGCTGTACAATTTATCTTTTTGCCTCCATGCAAAATACATATGCTTTCCGGGCTGGAGGGTTAGCTCAGTGGTTCCGGCGCCTGCCTCGCAATCACAAGGTCCTGAGTTCGAGCCCCGGTAACCACATATAATGCTGGGCATGGAGACACGTCCACCAACAATCAACACAGCATAACACAATGCCAGACATGGTGGCTCACGCCTGTAATCCCAGCACTTGGGAGGCAGGGACAGGAGGACTGCTGAGTTTGCGGCGGCTTGCCTGGGCATCATAATTAGCTCAGGGCCAGCCTGAACTACAAAGCGAGACCCTGTCTCAAAAAAAAAAAAATATGCTTTCCTTAACAAAAGAATATTTGTTGTTTTTCTTCCTCTGTGTGTCATACATCTTTAATCATTTTAACATACAAATCAAATCCCAAGACACATTATAATTACATTTCTCATGCTTTTAGCATGTGGCCATTCTTCCAAAACTGATACACAAAGCTAAGGAATTTCCAGTCTAAATATGAACATATTCCTCACAGAATCAGAGACAGCATTCTAAATTTGTGTGGAATCAGAAGAGATCCAGGAAAGCAAGTATAATCTTGAGGTAGCAAGAGCAAAAGATGAGGCAGCACAGTCCTAGATCTGAAGTTCTACTACAAAGGTACAGCAATAAAATCAGTGTGGTACTGGCGGGAAAGCAGACATGGATCACTGGAATGGAACCAAGGATGCAGAAACAATCCCAGGCACATCCAGATATTTCATCATTGATAAAAGTGTCAAAAGCATACACTGGATGACTGAAAATCTCTGTAGCAAATGGAGCTCAAAAAATTATTCACAAACAGAAGATCGAATCTTCCTCCATATCTTCAATGATGAACTGAAGAAAAGTCAAAATAGATCAATGATACTAATGTTAAAACAAAACCTTTTAGTGTGCCAGAGATAAAATAGGTAATTCTTGAATGGGCCTACATTCCTAGCAGAAAGGTAACTGCACATAAAATAGTACCAAGAATCAAGAATGGAATTATAACACATTAAAACTTCTCCACAGCAAAGGAAAGAACCAACAGAGTGAAGAGACAGCTGACAAAATTTTCATCAGGTAATCCTTGGAAAGCAGAATATCTAGAATTTATCAATAAATTTAAAAATGTAGATTCCACAAATTAAAGGGCAAAACAAAAACATGGGCAAATGAAAGGAATATAATTTTTTTCTCAAAAGTACAAATGGCCAATATTTATTTTCAATTAATGAATTAATAGTAACTAATTCAATTAATATTATTTTCAATAATATTTGAAAAATATTCACCACTTGTGCCCATTAGAAGAATGCATATTGAACCACTATTATACTGCAGAAAGATTGGATATCATTAATAAATCAAATAATAATAAATCTTGGCATCTCAGTTATTTTCCTGTTGCTGAAACACAGTGCTTGACACCCAGGAAATGAAAAAGGAAAGAGACCTGGTTTCAAGGTAGGAGAGTACAGTAGAGAGGTATCACAGAGGGAAAACAGTTCATGACTTAGAAAGCAGTAGGCCATAAAAGCCAGTCTTCCTTTCCTTTTTATTTTATCCAGACTACAAGCATATTGGATGTTGCCACCCACACTGAGGGTGGGCTGTCCTATGATTCGCAACCTGAATTATGCTAAATGAATCAGCGCAGTAGTCCAGTTACCATACACATAATCTAGTATCACTTACCTGTGACCCATCCCTTTCAGAAACCCCTCCTATGAGCACATGAGGTTTTGCAGGCACGTCTGGATAAAAGCCATAACAATGCAAGACCACAGAGAAAAGGGAAAATGTTTGCATTGTTGGTTGGAATGTAAACATATAAAACCGCTGCACAAATTAGTATGAAGTTTCCCCAAAAGCTAAAAGTAGAAATTTCATTTGACTTGACTATTCGCTTTCTAAAGAAACTTCTTGAAAGTTGTGAAATCATTACATTACAGCGATACATATATTCCCATGCTGATACCAGCATAATTCACAATTGCTAAATTTTAAAACCTGATTATATCTCTGTCATGACTTATATCTAGTTGTTCCCTCAAAGCCTCAGGCATTCATAAGTGGGGATTTTGGGAGTGCCTAGATCATGAGTGTGTGACACGAGAGTGGAGATTGTGATAATAGGACTTAGGGCATATAGCTTAGTGTAGTTGTGGCTATGGATAATGGAAGGCCCACCCTGTGTGTTGGTGGCAGCATCACCAATAAGGGCTTGTTGCCTGGTTAGGGTAAAAGGGAAAAGGTGGCCTTCGGCTTGCTGCCACCTGCCTGATACACCATGAACTGTTTCTTCTCTGTAATTCCAGTCTTACACCACTCTGCTTTGCAGCCTGCTATGGACTGAAACTTCTATAAACTCTAAAAGGAAAGCAACTTCTTCTTTAAATGCTGAGTGTTGGGCACCTTATCCCAGCGATGAGAAAAGTTACTAAGACAGTGTCCAGGACTGGATAAATGGATAAAGAAAATGTATTTGTACACAATAGACTACTGCTCAGCCATAAAAAAAAAAAAAAAGATGGACCTGAGTCATTTGTGGGAAAATGAAGGCATCTTGAGATCACTTGTTAAGTGAAATAAATCAAATATGCAATCTTAAATATTGTATACTTTCTTTTATATGTGAAACACAAAATATATAAAGAGCCATATAAATAATAATGAGAAGTGAAATAGATCTTCCTCATATGGCCATTGGATTAAGAGATGAACAAAGGAAAGAGACAGTTCAGATAAAAATAATTAAGCTGTGTCATTCACAAGTATGAACTTCCCATAAGATCATTACATATTAGAAACACGTGGTAACAACAACAGAAAAGGAAAAGGTGGCAGATTGAATACTTCCTACCCTCAGAAATTTCATGACAACCCAAATTCACAATGAGGCAATGCAGACTGCTGGTTGTTTTTAACCAGATTAACTGAACAAGTTGGAAACAAAAACCAGTGCAGTAATATTTGAAAACTTAAAATCTGACCCTAAAAAGAAGTATAGGAGAAGCTGGGTCAAAGGAGGTGTTGATACTATAGACTTTGCCACTCTTAGAAAGAAATTGCGTACTTTGAATTGTCAATGAGGTCACGATGAAGATCTCTTGAAGGGATCTCAGAAACTGACAATTCTCTATCCATGGCAGCCAGGTTCATGGGTTTAAAAGAGTAACATTACGTTTTAAAAGAGGAAGCTATGTTTGAAAAGCACCCCCAGGACAACGAGTTGAAAAGGCCAGTTAGGGAATCACTTCCCAAGATTCATTTCACTGAGTTCAGCCATCAAGGGTGGAGGGTTTTTCACAGTGCTATCCCAGGGCACTGGCTATTACTAACACTGGCTGCAGACTTTGGGTCTTCTACCTAAGGCTGATTTTTTTCAGCCAGGCAGAATGCAAGACTTGTGGGTTATTGAGAATTCCACTTGTGTTTCAAAGCTAAGCCTGGAAGGCCTGGCAGTGTGACAGTGAGAGACATGTTAGTAAAACTAAGGGAAGGTAACCTAAATTATAGAAGAGACATGAGGAAGTCAGCGATATGATGAATGTGGTATGTCTTCTAAAGGATGCTGTAGTCACAGAAGGGGTGATCCTTGAAGACAAAGGTAGTATGTTATGCTACCAGCAGAGCCACAGAATTTGGAGCCTCTCGAAATCTTTAGAACACACACCTTATTACCCTATGCTAGGTATGTAAACATGGGCCTATCAGATTCAGTGTTTGATCTGCTAAGCTTCAGTCCTATGCTTTTTCTAGCTTCTTATTCCTCCTTTTGAAATGAGAATGTTTACCGTACACTGTATTTTTGGATTATGTAACTGAATTCAAGTTTTATAGAAATTCACAGCTAACAGTTTTCTTTGAGCCTCAGAGGAAAATTTGCATTAAACTTTGTAACAATAATGAAATTTGTGAGACTTTGGGGAATGGATTATTGTATTTTCAGTCATACAGGACAATTAAGTAATGGTAAGAAAAACTATGATCTTATTGTTTTTCTTTGAAGATTAAATATGGATTAAGGAGTTGTGTTTGGGAGTCAAGTTGGCAAGGGTGGACTGTGAAAATTAAATTGGACCATTATGTTGATTGGCCTGAAATTCACATAGTGGATTAATGAAACAGAATTAGAGGTGTGTCTATATGAGTTACAGGTAGGTAATTTTGGATGTTGCATCTGGTCACTAGCTTCTTTTAATCTGGTGCTGTTTTCCAATCATTGGTTTCCTGACCACCATGAGCCAAGTAGTTTTGCTTTATCACACCTGTCGGCCACTTTTCCACCTTGGTGGCAGTGAACATTTTTTTTTTTTCAAGACAGGGTTCCACTTTGTGGTACACACTGGCCCTGAGCTCACTCTGTAGCCCAGGCAAACCTTGAACTCAGCAATCCTCCTGCCTCTGCCTCCCAAGTACTGGGATTACAGGCTAGAGCCACCAAGCCCGGCATTAATGAACAGTTTAAAAAAAAAAAAAAAAAAGCTTTGGAACCATGAACCAAACTAAATCTCTCCTGCTTTAAATTGTGTCTCAGGCATAGTGTTTCAGGAATTAAAAAGCCTGACAGATATACCAAAACAAGGCCTATACATAAGCTTTTTTATATTGTCAAAGAGCAGCAGTCTCTTTTGTATGTTCCATTGTGTTAGCAAATGACTTCTGTGTTCACAAAGAACTTGTATTTCAAGGTTGTCGGTGGAATGACAATGAGTTTGTCTGTCTTCTAAAATGGAAGAGGAAAAAGCAGCTTTTTAACAATTTCATTTTCCTTCATAACACTTAATATAATTTAGATACAAAATGTCCCTCCAGGGTCTTGTATGCTCACAGATGGATTTTTCAAAAGGTGTTTGTCTCATGGAGCTCTATACAGTCAGTACATTAACTCATTCATGGGTTCTGTGTTAGTTACTTTTCTCTTATTGCTAAGACAAAATACCTGATACTCCAAATTAGAGGAGAAAGAGTACATTTGCCTTATAGTTCATTGAAGTTTCTGTCCATAATCAGCTGGGTCCAAAACAGGGATGGCATCAGAGAGGAGCAAAGACAGCAAAGGTAACAAGTGAGAGAGTTCCTGAGCCCTACACCATACTGATGGCAACAAGGGAGAGCGTTGAACAGCCTGTTTCTTCCCCTTTTATTTTATTCACCCTACAGGGATTAGGGTGTGCCAAACTAATTCCCCACATATAGTAGTCTAGTAATCATACGCCTTTAACCCCAGCCTCACACAGTCCAGATTCAACCTTGGAAAAAGAAAGTCCTGGGGCCAGAGATTTAGCTCAATGGCACTATGCCTGTTGCAGAAGAATAAGGTCATGAGTTCAATCCCTGGTACTGCAATAAACAAACAACAACAACAACAACAAAACAAAACAGTACTACCTCACCTTCACAAGACTTTGGAGGGGACATCTAAACACAAACCAGACTATTATGTCCTGGCTCCCCAAAGAATCAAACATCTTTATACGAAAAATCATGTAATCCACCTTAAAGAGATGCCAAAGTCTTAACAGTTTCGGTATTTCTGAAAAGTCTGAATCAAAGTCCCTTTGCGATTTAAGGCAAAGGGAATTAAACTTAAACTTTTAACTACAAGCTCCTGTACAAGTGAAAAGAAAGCAAAACACTTTCAACGTTCAATGGCACAAGATAGACATTAACAATCCAAAAGGTACAAACAGGAATATACAAAGGAATAGGATGAAAGTAAGTAAAATCCAAAAGAGCAAATATTAAGTCCCACACTTCCATTTCAAGCATCCCCAGAAACCTGTGGCATTTTGTAAATTCCAAAGGGCTTAGGTAGCTCTTCCTTATGGTACTTCCAGGGGTTGTAGCTCCCTTGGCTTCTCTCTGGGCTGGCTCTGCTCCGTCTTTGAAGTTTCCCTCCGAGTATCCATGTCCATCACTTCTCCAGACCGTTGCTTCTCCAGACTTCTGGGGTCTGCACTGTGCTTTCGGCTTCACACTCACTTCACACACTGCCCTCTCTGGGACACACTTCCTTGCCTCCCAGGCCTTCTGAAATCTTGATAAAAGCCTTCCCGATCCAACAACTCTTTCATTTCACATGTGTTTAAATCCAGGACCACACAGATGTGCCAAGGTCTGCTGCCAGCTGGAGCAAGAGTAGCCAGTCTTCCCTCTATCTTGGCTGAGGGACCAAATCCTGAGGAACAACTTCCCCAAGTCACCATTTTGGAACAAGTTCCACTGCCTCTGCCATTCTGGAACTTGGTGCTCCGGGGTTTCCTTCTCAAAGCAAAGTCCTTCACTTTTGCAATTTTGAGGCTGCGAAGGATGAAATCCTACTGCTTCTTAGAATGCTTTCAGGCTATCTTTTCTATTCTTTTTGACTCTTATTGACTTGCTCTTGATTTTTCATATCCAGTGAACATATGTTATAAGTTCATTTCTAAGATTATGACACGTTAACAAATCTCTTTAGCATATATAAATATATGATGTGTACTTTAATATATGAGTTTGTAGTGGAAAATACTATTGTCAGAAATATTTGACATTTTATTCTCTGAAATTTATCAAAGAGAATCTTATCTGCAGCAGAGTAGACATAAACCTGAACTCAGGTTTAAATGGGGAAAGCACGAATGAGAGTTTACCATTTAGACATTACTAAAATTCATTATTTTGACAATAGCTGAGATCTCCATTTGGTCATTTGATATCTGTCACCATAATCTCTTGGATGCTTCCTTTCTAGCCAACCTAACTTCCAGTCTACACTTGTTTCGGTAACAACTTATAATTAATGCATTTGAATCAATGAAGTCACATATTCAAGGACATAGGTCACTTCCACTGAGGGAGGCACGGAACGGATAGGATGGCAGTAACATGGAGGAAAGGAATATTCGGCAAGTGTTTGTCATGACCTGGTTGCCAAATAATAACAGTTTTCTATTATAGTAGGATTAAAATGAAGATGACTTTCTTCCACGTTGTTTCATTTGGATGGTGAAGTAATTGGATACACATAAAATACCTTAATAGAGCTCTATTATGTACACTAGAATATTTCATGTTGAGGAACAAAAAACAATTTACAACCCAAAATTGAATTTCCTTTATTACTTAAATTTTCATTATGTTTGCTCTCCATAGCAACCATTCACTCACGATTTATCCAGAAAAGTGGACAGTTTGCCAATGTACACATTGTATCTTTGACAATATAATCAACGACAAGAGTATTCAATTACAAAAAGACACCTTCCTTGAAAAAAATCTGTTCCTCAAAATTTCTAATTTTATATATATATATATATATATATATATATATATATATAAAACAAAACTATAGAGCAATAAAATCAGACTTTTTATCATTTAATATGAATGATAAATCAACTTTCTCATTTGATAGGATGAAAACAGTATGAAATATTGTCAGTATTTTTAGAAGAAAATTGCTGATTTAATGGACAATTATTACTCATGTAGGTGATTCTCTCTAGGCTTCCTATAATTATATTTCATGCTTCATGGAAAAATTAATCACTACAGATGTAAAAGAAAGATTATTTATCCCCTGAGAAAGCAGTACAAGATAGCCCAGGTACTACAGTAGCTGTTTATCTTTGTACATCGTCTCCACATTCAGAAATCCTCATGCTGTCAACAAATTAATTTATTTTATGTATTATTGTAGAAAGATATTTCCAGATTAGATTCTAAATTTATTGTTGCACTAGAATGAAATCTAAGGGTATTGCATCTGCCTGTGAGCAACTATTTTCCTATATTTTTAGTTGATTTATTTGTACTGATTGTGGTTAAATAGATTTCTGGGTGCAACTCCTCACTATGTTTAAATAAAGCAATAGACAAAAAGGATATTAATTTCTTTTGCAACTAGCTTGTCATTTCTACTATGCTGAGTTTAGATTCTCAGGGACGACTAGCTATTTGAAACATGTAGTTAAAATCTTAACTCCTAACAGCTCTGTTGTGATTCTTTTGACTTATTGTGAAACCAGTGCATAATGCTGTCACAGAAGCGCTATGAGAAACTCTCACTGACAGTGGGTGAAAGGGAAATCTTGAGGACTGAGAAGGCAAGAAAATTATTCTCCCTGAACTCCAGACTTTAGATAAATCCAATATAAGATTTTTACTCAGAATTTTTTTCCTGGATATTAGTGTTGATATTTTTCTGTAGGGAATTGAATAAATCAATAATTATTCAATAGGTTCATAAATATATGTAATTATTTAACTCTCTGAAATTAATTGCAGCAATAATTATGGAGTATATGTAACATAAATGTTATTATTGCATGTTAATATCCACTTATTCATTAAAGTGAATATCTAAAAATAATATGGTGTTCTTGAAGTAATAAGAACTCATAAAATGAAATGAAGCTTACGTATTTAGGGGGTGGAGGGTTGTGGGGTGAGTAGGGGAATGGGAAAAATGAGAATTAAATTGTATCACATAGTGGTACAAATTCCCAATATTGAGTGTGATCATGATGTGTATATACAATATAGCAATAAAGATAAAAATTAATTTAAAATGCCTATCTATAAACTTTGCTGATATTTTATGCCTGTGATTTTAAGGTCTTTTATCATAGCATTCACATATAAATTAGTTTGCATTTGATGGCATAATATAGCAGGCATATTTAGTATCAATAAGCATAACAAGGTTAATTACCATGAAACATTGAACATATGCATATACACACATGAATCTTCACTGCTCGGTGGTATCAATTTAAAATAATAATAATATAAGGGTATGTGTAGAATGAAAGATAACACAAAGCACATTGTTGTCTATTGACTGCTAGATGATTGCAAAGAAAGGCACTTGGTTCTGTCACATTATGTTTTATTTTATAAGTATGTCACAAAATACAAAGAATATTGGATGAGGGAAGGTTTTTTGAATGTATTAACAAGAAGCCTAAGGACTATGAGGTTAATACAAGAAGTTATACCTCGATTTAGGAAACTGAAAAGTGTAAGCATTTTGTCCTGTGTTGCAAATAGAACCCTGAGACTTGGGCACGCTGGATAGATGCTTTCTCACCATATCACCCAGCTGACAGGAAGAGAGTTCTATGTGCTGTACATGAACGGCGGCTTGCTAATGATATCAAAGGGTTTACATTAACTATATGGAAGAGTTACTGTCAATCTATTTATTTTTAAAATTGTAAATAATTAAACAGTAGATTATGAATTGGAAAAACTAATCCTTGAATTCATAAGAAAATACAAAAGAGCACAAATAGCCAAAGTAATCTTGAAAAAGGAGAGCACATTTGGATGATTCAAAGTTTTCCATTTCAGTAGCGAAAAATCTAAAATAAGCAAAAGTGTGGCAATGACAAAATGACAGATACACTGACCAAGGGGATAGGGTCAAAATTCCAGAAGTAGACTCATATGTCTGTTGCCTATGCAGCATAGTCAGTGGAGAAGAAGAGTTTGTTCAGAAATGGTGTTGTGACAACTGGATTTTAATGGACAAAAAGGAAGAAGTCACCCTGTGTCTCATGCTACAAACTTATATTAACTCAGATAGATTAGTGGCCTGATTATGGAAGCCAGAATAATAAACTTTTAAAGGAAAACACAAAGGTAAGTTCTATGAGCTGTGAAACTCTTATGAATGATCCCAAAAGTATAGCAAACTGAAAAAAAATTGTATTAAATGCATTCAATTTTAAAAATGTTTGTGCATCAAAGGGTGTTACTGAGAAAGAAAACGGAATCTACAGATTGAGAGGAAATATTGCATATTTGATAAAGTTTTAATATACAGAGAGTAATATAGAGAGCCTTACTACTCAATAATTAGAAATAACCAAACTTTTAAATCAAGACATATTAATGTCAAGAACTTGTTCAATAGGTATCCTCAAGGCCCTGCTTTTTGTTCTCACTAAGATTCCTAAAGTTGGCTCTAAAAGCATTTGTTTGGATTGCTTCTCCATTTTTTATTCATGTATGTCAAGAATACACATTATCTGAAAAGCATATGTATTATAGGACATGGAGAAAGAAAAAACTATACTCACCCATCCACTTATTGACTGAATATTTTTGTTGGCTTCATCTATGTTTTCTCTCATACTGTGCTGTGTTACTTTTATTATACAACTGCTATCAGTCTTGATGTCGTTACAGTTTGGAACTTAAGCAGCTCTCAAATGCCCATGGCTTAATGACGAGGTGTACAACTTCAGGTGCTCAAGAGAGAAGGTGGAAACTCTGTGAGCTGGGAATCTACTGGTAGGAAATTAGATCATTACAAGTGGGCAGTTGAAGAAGATATTTGGAACCTATTCCTTCCTCTCTCCCTTCCTCTCCTTGACTCCCTACTGCGTGAGGCAAGCAGTTTCCTCCCCCACTTTTCCCCACCATGATGGATACACACACTCCTAAGCCACTGACTGGATCAAGGGACCTTGGGCTACAGCCACTGAAATCACAAGAAAAACACATCTTTCCTCTAAGATGTTTATCATCTCAGCTGTCTGTCACAGCAACAGATCATTTCTGTAGTGTATGTCAGCTTTACACACCTGATATCAAACTCTTAGCTACTTTGTCGGTGTTGAGATCCAGTATCTGACAACCTCAAACTACAGAAGTATGTGGAACGTAAAGGCTCTTGGTTAGCACAGGTTTCAGTCAGTAGCCTGAGGGCTCCAAGGCACGTAGCACAGCAGAGAAGAAGCTGCTTATGTTATAAAAACAGGAAGTGGGGAGCAACGAAGGGGGGAAGCAAGGAAAGAGCGCCTGCAGGGCCACGCCCACTGATCCACCTTCTCCAAACTGGTTCCGCCTCCCAAGTCACACTGAGCTGTGCACTAACCTGCTTCTCACGGACTCCCCGCCAAGACTGCCATGCCCCCCTCCTCCAAGTACCCCCCAAGGCCCATCTTTGAGCTTGTCAGACATGGAGTGAGTGGGAGACATCAAGATATAAACCGTAACAAGCTCCAAATGTAGAAAGAACTATTGGAAATTGTTGATACACTGGTCTTCTCCTTTCTCTTACAAATATTATAAATTTGGGTTTGAGCTATGGCTATCAACTATAATTTTCTAAATTTAAACCATGTCATTTTGTCTTCTCATTTCCTTGGATTTCACTGTGCCAGTGTAACAGTAATTAGATAAAGCTTGTTGATAAGGAGGTTAACTTGAAAACTCTAAGATAAAAGGTTTATATAAATTGGCTTCAAGCATATAAACAGCAGCTTATCATTGGACTAACATTATGTGGAATATGAAGTTATTTAAAACTCAACTCTGTTCTTTAATTTGTCTTGTATTTCTGATTGCAAACACTCAGCAGATAAAATGTGTAATTTTACACAAATTTCTGGAGATAAAAAACACATTTGAGCTCCTGGCTATTACAAGCTGGGCACTTTGTTGGATAAAATAATTTAAGAAGGAATTGACTGCTGTCATTGACTTGATTCACTGAATAATAAATTTTTAATCCACTACATATGGATAGAAAAGAAAATATTTCCTTTTTAACTATCAGATAACTCTCTAATGACCTTATTCGGACATTAAAGTGAAATACAATGATACATTAAAGAGGTAGGTCTCAGCTCTCAAAATAAGGAAAGAAAAACTTTTGAAACATAAAGGAGAGATACATGAATGAATTATTGATCATTGTGGTTAAGAATGAGCGCAAGCTAATGCCAGTTACAGTTCTGACAAAATCAGGTAAAGGCCATACTTACGAAGGAATGAGGTGCATTTACAGGGGCAGCTACAACGGAAACCTCTGATGACAATGAAATGCCTCCCTCTTGAAGACTCCGTAGACCAGCAAATCTGTAATTGACTGGAGAGGGCTTTAAAAAGCTGAGGCAGCAATGTGAATTCACTACAAAACTGAGCAACACTTTATTGGAATGAAGTAGCACAAAATTGATTGCTCACAGAACTGGTTTCAGAAAGAACATAATACTAAAATTTAGAGTGCTTTGGTGACCATATCAAGCCTTAGGGGAAAGTACTTTATAAAGTCTTTGTTTTCTCTTATATAGACTCATTTGAAATTGGAAAATATCCATAAATCCATTTTTTCTAAAGAAAAACCAATCGAATTCATTGGTTCTTCCACTCTTTAACATGCGTGAAGTATTGGAGATCCTATAAAATCCATATTTCAATCTTTTTATTCCCAGAAATGTTGACTAGTATGCCTCCAATGAGGCGAGATGTCTGCATTTTCTCTGCATTTTTCTGCCACATAATTGTTATAGCCACTGTAATAATCTCCATTAATTGCTAAAACATGAGTCAAGGAAAGAAGGGCAAATTCAAAATATACTTTCTCCCTAACACAAAAGAGTATCAGTGAGTACAAGCCCTGTATTTGAGAGAAAAGGAACTCATCAAAGAAATGGTATGAAGATAAAACATAAAGATCTTCATTTCGGCTCTTAATTGAGAGGTAGATTAAAATCATTACAAAGAACTTCCAGGCGTCAGAAAATTGGGATATATTTATAAAACTAAATTTCACTTAACTTTATTACCACAAGGTAACATAGAAAGCAAAGGGAAAAAAACATACCATTGTGACTAAGTACTGACATATCAGATATACTATTTTGCTAAAAGAATTTAGGAAGGGAAACTATTTTTACTCAGTTTCAGAAGCATTTTCCAGACCAAGTGTAAATAGTATGTTATGTTTCTATTTTGTCCTAAGGTCTTGACTGCCTGTAAGAAAACAGATTTTAATTTGACATTTTTGGTATTCTTACAGGTTATTTCCAAATTCAAGACAACTCGGTTTCATTGGTCTCCACTGCGAGTTGTAGTAAAGAAGCCATTAATATTGCCTTTTCTCTCTCCATTAGACATAGAAACATATTGTTTTCTGCTCTCATTTCACTCTCATCCTAAATAATTCTAACTCAGCTAAAAACATAAGGATAATTTATGAGCATGGCTGAGCACTCACCTCTAAAACAATCATTTAGTAAGTGAACACTCTTATTTAACCCTCCTGACAGCCTTTTAAAATGTGCTTATTCATCATAAACACAAGGTAGATATAGAAACAGATTCAAAGCAGAGATAAATTTCCGAAATCATAGGCCTAATAGTATAGAAGGAGCAGAAGGATGAATGTGAAGTGGATAATACATCAGAATATGAAACGTGGAAGCTAATTTATGGTCCTGTCTGAATTTGGTTTAATCAAGGAATACTTATGTTCAGAGAAATTAAAATTTCAAGGCAGTATTCCAGATCAGGCAATGGGCTATAGCCATAAAATAAATAAGAAGACATGGTCTCTTCCTATCAACAACAAAGAGAGACAAGAAATAATTTTCAATTCAACATATCAGTAAAATTAACATAATGGATTGGGTCCTGGAATGGGAATAGTTTATTTAGATAAACTGAGAGTATTTGTCCCATTATTTGCAATTGATCTGGCTCTTGCACAGGGAAAATTTATTACAGAAAAATAGCAGATGCGCTGGGCATGGTGGCTCACGCCTGTAATCCCAGCACTTGGGAGGCAGAGGCAAGAGGATTGCTGAGTTCGAGGCTTGCCTGGGCTACATAGTGAGCTGAGTGCCAGCCTGAACTACAAAGCGAGACCTTGTCTAAAAAAAAAAATAGCAGATGTGTTGCAAGCAGAAAGAATATTAAGTCCACCTGAAAAGATAGGTGCATGGTGCCACTGATGAAATAAGCACCACTTACAGACCTAAGGCCTATATTCTTATTTCACTCCATGAGGCTGGTCTTATTTTCTTATAGCATTCAAAACTTATAACAATGCAGCTTTCAGGAGACTCAGCAATTTGCCAAATGTCACTATTCAGTAAGTAACTGTACATATGACTGAACCTAAGAAAGTGACTTCGGAGCTTCGGCTCTTAACAACAATGAAGCAACTACTCCCATCTGTAAATTTGATTGGTGTGGTTGGGGACCAGCAGAGGAGTCTAATTAGACTGTAGTGAGTTTGAAGGACATAATGTGAAATGAAGCTGAAGAGTGAGATTAGGAACAGATTGTGGATAGCCTCGGATGTCTTACTGTGGAGTTTAGAATTCATTCTCTAAGCAATACTCAGTGACTGTTAAATCTGAGGAGAGGAAATGTAATGACCTCAGGAATGTCTTGGGAATATCTCTTAGAAGCTCTACGAAATCAGGTTGGAAAATATGTAGGCTGAAAGCTGTGCGACGTATTAAAATTGTTTATATTTGAGTTGAAAAGAAGACTGAACAAGAAGGAAGGATGAGAGGCAGGGGGGACACACATCTGTAAGTTTGTATTCTGTGCATCTGTAATTTTGCTGATGTAAGAGGAGAGCAAGTTCTAGTCCATGTTTTATCTGGGTTACTTAAGACACTTGTTGACACCTTTCTCAACTATTTTTAAGAATTTGGAAATCTATTGTATGGTAGAAAATGGTGCAAGAGTAGGTAATGAAAGTTTGTGAAAGTTTATTAGATTGAAGACACTGATCTTGTGCTTTATAAATATTCACTAATCTTATTAAATCTCTAGGAGAAATATAACATTGTTCTCCCATTTTACAGATAAATTGAGGCAGAAAGCAATTAATTGCATGCTCATAAGTTCCTAGCTAGTAAGAGGTCTAATGACACTTGGACTAGGACAGTATGGACTATTGTAGGGGCTCACTGTAAGGTTCACAGCATATCCAACTGCTACTTGTAGAATGGATAATATGCTGTCATGTCTCAAATAATACAACTCAAAATGAAATATTTTGCAACATATGCCAGCAGAAAATCAGCCTGGGAAAAATGTCTAAACCAAGAAGATTTAATCTGTGTGAATTTTTCAATTATAATTTTAATTCTTAATCCTTAAGGCAGACACTTGCAATTTTCTTTCTCCTCAAAATGACTAGATTTAAAGATATTTCCTATCTTTACAGTGTGATCAAACTTAACATTTCCAGTCTGTATTAACAAATCTTATGAGAAAAAGGACACTAAATTCTGCATTATGATTTTACATAACGAGAAATACAATTCTTAGACTTTCATCAGCATCCCCTTCTTACTTGAAACAGGCTTCATACGATGGCAAATTATTTTTGAAAGTTGCCATGGTGAGCATGGGGTTGGTGCAAATTGATTTTATTTTATGACCCTTAAGCCTGAAATCTTTAGGCTCTGATACCCTGACAAGTTCGTCTTCGTCATAATTCTTTGCCTGGCAACAGCTCCCGATGAGACCTGAGGAAGAATGTTGTCCAGTATACACTGGTCAGTCTCCTTAGGTTGCTGAGTAACATCATTGACAATGGTTCACACATGTGTACTGCTTGTGTGTCATAACTAAATATCTTTCTACAAAACACATGTTGTTTTTTGGACTTCAGTATATACCAAGACAGTTATACTATATCAAGGGATCTCTATCCACAGCTGTCAATCTCTATCATGTGTTAATTTAGAGTAGAGTCATCTAATATTCTTATTTCCTCATTCCTAAAAACTCCCTTATTTTTGGATATTATGATTATTATTACATTGATACACATTTGAGACACGTATACTGAAGAAGTGAAGAGCTATCCATCTGAAAAAAATCATGCTGGATTTGAAATTTAGAATTGAATCCCATGCACTGTGACAATATTATCACTAACAGTAGAAGTAATTCAATAAAAATGATAATATTTTCCTAGCTTCCTCATTAAATATTGTATATACAGTGAAGTTATATGGTAAAACATAAGTAAAGAGTCTTGGTCTTTTTCATATTAAAATCTTGAATTTTTGGATAATACAGATCTTCCTTGCCCTAATAGAAAGTTACATTTCCAAAAACTTCAGCGGCTGAAAACATTAAACAGAAAATGGGCTTAATACACTAATGTCACCGAGTATCAGTTTCCCAACAGAGCACACAAACACGGTCGCATCTTGGTGGCTCACCTTTACAATCCCAGGGCTGGGGATCAGTGGTGGATTCTTGCCAAGGCCCAGCATCATGGCAGAGTCTGTAAATATGCATTACTACCTCACGGGAAAGTAAAAAAAAAAAAAAATGAAGTACAGTATCTACTGATTGTTTTTCAGCCCTTGTATAAATGTTAAATAGAACTGTCCTAACTTGGAGATTATGTGTATCCTGTTGCGATAATATCCAAATCCATTTTGTAGTTCCAACTCATGCAAGACTACTGTTACATAAGGCACAGGAGGAGGACATTCTTTGTTTTCATTTGAGGCATTTAATGACCAAGGGATCCATTTTTCCCTGATAACATGAAGGCATGAATGAGTGTGAGCAACTGGTCTCTCTGTCTCACTCCTCACACTTGGGGTTAAATTTGTGTAGTGCACTATTTATGGGTGACATACGTGTTTCACAAGACTTCCATTAGGGAAAAAAAAAACTGCGCATGACCAGAATGAAGCTATATATCAATATTCGTGTGTGAACTAGTTTTCTTCTTGGCTTCCAGATTTTTAGCTTAGCACTGTTCAAAGTTAAAAAGTGAAGATCATCTAGAGCATTTTGTTCTGCCTTGCCTCAATACAAGGAGTGGAGTGAAGAGAGCCCATTAATGGGTCATGAGAGTTTTGGGAGCAGATATGGCCAAGTCAGATACCGGCCTTTGTTCTTTATGATAGGAGCCCACCCTTTAAACATGAGAGAGCCACACAATTTCCAGTTATGAAATAAAAGTCAGATGGGTCTGCATTATGAAATAAAACTTTGCTTGCTACAGCCTACAACTCTGGCTAATTCTCTGTAAAGCCTGGCATTATCTAATGCACCCTAATTTCAGTGGTTTACTTAGGTGCTGTTATTTTTCTTTGGTAAATGTATTTTATGCTTCATGATGGAAATCAATTACCCAATTATGTGTGGTCTAAGATTTAGCTCATCACTCCAGTATACACATAGGTAGGCAGGTTATTTAGGCTGGTGTAAGAAAAGCAAAGTAATCATGGATAAATGTTTGTCTTTCAACAAATGTCATTTTTATAATTTTATACTATTGACTTTCTTCTCAACTGCTTATAAATCATAATTTAGTGTTTCAAACAAGCAGACACCAAACTCGTGTGTTTTAAAGAGTTGATACACTTAGTGCCATACTTTCTAACCTGGAATCTTTCTAAAATTCTGAACAATGATTTTAATTGGTCATTGAAGAATAGATTTTGCAATTTGGTTTCCTAAAAGCAAATTGATAAGCAAACTGATTTTCATAAAAGTAATTGATAAGAATTAACATCATTTAAATTTGTTTATTCTACTTAACATAACCATGACTGATAAAATGAATTTGCATTAATTTCTAGATAATGTCAGGTATTTCTTTTTAAATTGATTTAAAGCCATGCTCCTCAGAGCCAGAGATTTAGCTCAATGGTTCCAGTGCCAGCCTAGCACAGGCAAGGGCTCTAGGTCGATCCCTGTAAGCACATACAGCAGTATCTGGTGTAGAGACTCACGCCCACCAGCAGTCAGTACCACATACCACAATCCAGGGCGTGGTGGCTTTCACTTGTCATCCCAGCACTCGGGAGGCAGAGGCAGGAGGCTTGCTGAGTTTGAGGCTTGCCTGGGCTATGTAGTGAGCTCAGGGCCAGGTTGAACTACAAAGTAAGACCCTGTCTCAAAAAGAAAAAAAAAAAGGCACGCTCTTCAGTATGTGACCATTTCTATCATATCATGTATTTAGCAGAATTAAATAAATGGTAACTCAAATTCAAAGCATAGTTGGAATTTAATATTCTGAGTTTTGCATGTTAGAAAATGATTCCAGAAATACATTCAAAATGCATTTGCCATTATCTTGTTAATAGACCCTATTGCTTTAAATCTACAAGGAATGCAAATAACTGATAATTCTGCACTCATTAAGGAAATCTCCAGTGACTTACTTCAGTTAAATGTTCCAACAGGCATGTTTAGCACTTCTTTTGGGATTGGTAAAGTTCCAAAAGTCTGTAAATTAAGGTTCTACAGAGTGCTATCAAATATGCATAATGAAACCCTCGATGTAAATTAAGAAGATTTATACGGCTGCATTCTGCTTACGTTATTCAATAGCAATGCCTCACAGGTTTTTATGAAGCAAATAAAGTGTTCTTTTTCTTGAATTCCATTTTAAATGGTCACTATGGATTCATTCTTACATTACTTGGTTCACCCATTATAGAATGAATGGCTGTTCTAATCCATAATTCATCCTAACGGTTTATCACACAACACAGGCACATTACATGATACTCTATGCAAACTTCTGTAAAGAAGTGACCAAAAGATAAATGAGCAGCTCATGTAGAGTCCAAGATAAATACACACAGTTTGTACTCCTGATCTTCCAAAACATTCTTATCCAGGAATTATGGTCTCCAATATTGTCCCTGTCTCCTTAGAAAGTGAAGCCAATGACAATAATTCTAAAATTTGAAGAATGTTATTCAAGTCTGAGATGAAATGTTTGTATCTGTTGTGACAAATATATGAGTTTTACCAATGTACAGACAACTCACCACTAATGTATTATTCCGTTGATGCAGCAAGTTCTGTATCCCAATATTGGGAGTCAAAGTCAGACTAACTGAAGACATACAATGTTTTAAAGAAGAGATAAGCAATGAAATATTACATATGGCTTAAAATTTTATTCTGCAGTTGTAGGCATTTAAAAGACCAGCAAAAAATAGCGTAATTTGACATTGAATTTATAGAAGATACAGATGTGTAAATACTGTATCATTTCCTTAATGTGACAAAGTGAGGGTGTAAATGAGGTCCAGAGTGTATGACAAGTGTTGTAAAATAGTAGGAAAATGTCCAAAGGTAAAGTGTTGCATTGCAGAAAAAAGCAAAAAAGGGAAAGAAAAATTTGATGGGAAAAAGAAAAAAAATGGAAACAAGGCTTATGCCTACAGGGGGTTGAAGGGACAGCAGGACAATGGGAAAATGTAAGAATCAAGATATATCATGTACAAGTACAATTTACCAATGAGGAACATGATCATAATGTATTCTTAAAATGTACCAATAAACTCAGTATATGAAACAAACAAGTTTTTCTGAAAACTTGTGAATAAAAACATAGGGCAGGATATGCAGAATGTTTAAACATCTCATTGGGGAAAGGGATTTAGCTCAGTAGTTCCAGTGTCTACCTTGCAAACAAGTACAAGGTCCCGAGTTTGATCTCTAGCACACATAAAGAAGAAGATAGATGATAGATAGATAGATAGATAGATAGATAGATAGATAGATAGATAGATAGATAATCACATTGCTTCTCTTGAAACTGAAGGCATAAATGAGGACCAAAATAAATGACAGATATTGAGAAACAGGAAGAAACTGTTAAAATGGAAAGGAGAATAAAGGAAGAGAGAAGGTGAAGGGAAGAGAGGAAAAAGGAAAAAAGATTGGGAGGAATAAATGGAAATGCAGCTATCATGCATGAGAAAGGGAAGAGGAGTTGAAGAATGGGGAGAAGAATAAAGAAAAATGAATTAAGATCTATTGTGTTAGAGCTAGAGAAAATAATACAAAAATTCATCTGGAACCACAAGAAACCTAGAATAGCAAAAGCAATTCTAAGCAACCACGACATGGCAGGGGGTATTACAATTCCCAATTTAAAACTCTACTATAAAGCTGCTGTGATAAAAACTGCATGGTACTGGCAAAGTAACAGACCCGAGGACCAGTGGAATAGATTAGAAGA
>PVIC010029352.1:0-22602 GCA_004025085.1 Thryonomys swinderianus
GGAGACAGGTCCGGGGCAGAAGCCTGTCCGACAGCACAGGGCGGCGCGCAGAGACACTCCCCTCTCTCCCGCGGCTCTGAGGACCTGAGCCCCCATTGCATGTTCCTTTGTCTGCATCCAGGCTCCTCAGTAGTAGAACAGGTTTTTTTTTTTAATTTGCTTTGCAAATAACCCTGAATTAAAAACCATATATATCTATTTTTAAAAACCCGGTCTTTGCTTCCGTAATTAAATTTCCACAAGATATTTTTCCCTAGGAAAATTCAATTAGGCTTTCATTCTAGTCATCTAAAAAGCACTGGTGCTTTGAGTATTTGATTTTTAATTTAAGCCCTTGATGGGGCGTTCCAATTAGAACCCTCGGGTGGGCGCTGTAGCATGACCAGGCTGTTACCCAGCAGGGATGCCCCTCCAGGACAGGACGGCCAGCGGGCAGCGAGGGCAGCACCTGCCCCAGACTCAGTCCGGGCTCCCAGGTGCCCAGGGGCTCTGCTGGCCCTGGCGTGAGAACAGCAGACACGGAACAGGACTGGCAGCAGCCCCAGGCCCGGCCATGCAGGGACACCCAGGGCCCAGCTCAGGCCTCAGCTGGTGCGGCCTGGACACCTCCGGGCACCTGCGCGGGGCTCTGCACGTGAGGAGGGGGTGGTGCTGGAGCGGGCTGTGCTGCTCCGGGAGGGCCCAGCCCCCACCCCGAGCCCGCGTCCTCGGTGCCCGAGCCTTTGGCCCTGTGTGGCCCTGGCCCTTGGCCGCTGAAGAGGAAGGGAAGCGGGTCGCACCAGACGGCCTGTGTCGGCTCAGGCTACAGAGGCGGCCCAGGCCCTATCACAGCTCTCATTTCAAGAGCTGGAGACGACCCACAGTGACTGTCATAGGCTGGGGACGGGCCTGTGGTGGCCTCAAGGGAAACGGCGACGCGAGGGCCGCCAGGCACGAGACAGCGGCGCCAGCGCAGCCAGACCTCTCCGTCGGGCGGCTGCCACCGCAGACAGGCCCGTGAAGTAGCCCTCGAGGGGCCCCGTGGGGCCTGCGAGGCTCTGCGCGTCCTCACTGCCTTCTTGGCTGGACGTGCATTGGCTCCCGGGGCCGCCACAGGTGCCCTGGCTTAGCCACAGGATCTCAGGGAAAGATCAAAATTTAAACTTCAGATCGGTTTCTCCTGGATGTGTCTTACTTCCGTCCTCCATCCCAAAGTCCAAACTCACCCCTGGACCACCTTAAACGGGCGCCCGCAGGACCACTTCAGACGTTCAGGCCGTTCAGTGTTGCAGATGGAGCTGCCCAGCCGGCCCCGCGGGCGCCTGGGTGCACCTGAGCCCCCTCCCCAGGCAGGGCGTCGCTGTCTGGTGAGCTGAGGCCGCCTCCAGGGCACCGCCGTGCCAGTTCACGGTGCCGTCGGCCGTGGCAGTGAGAGCCGCGTTTCCTGCACCGCACCAGTGCCCCGCGCCATCTTCTTGCCTCTGGCCAGGGTTGGGTGTGGGTGTCTCCGCCCTGTGCAGCTCACCGGCTCGTGCCCGCGGCGCCGCACACCCTCCCGTTAGCTCTCTCGCCCTCCCCCTTCTCGGAGAGCCTCCCGCTCCCGGTTCATGCCCAGGGGGGAGGTTTGGCCTGACTCGGTTTGGTTAGTTTGGCGAAGCTTGGTGTGCGCCAGGCACTGACCTGTCGTCAGATCTGAGGCTTCGAATCTTTTCTCCTGCTCCAAAGTACATCAGCTTGCTAAGAACTTGCCATTGTCAAAGTACTGTTTTTTTGTTTTGTTTTGTTTTTTAATAGATTGATAGTGTTGTGCGGCTTTCGCCCTTAGATCGTCAGCACGGTGAGCTGCGTGGGCCGATCTCACATGCCCCCCGGGCAGTCCCTCCTTGGGTCACGGGGCACAGTTCCTCTTCGGTGCCACCAGCTCCTACTCACTGCTCTCGTGTTGAGGACTCACGGCAATGCCAGTCTGTAGTTTTCTTATTTTTGCTTTGCACTGTCTGGTGATTTACGTTTTCCTGGGACTTCCTCTCAAGCCATAGGCTGCGCAGTTTTGAAAGGAGCCACCTGCTTCCACTCCGGACACTCCCTGTGGCCCTCCGTCCCCTCTGCCCTCGGGCCGCCCTGGCTGCTGGGGCCCTCAGCGCTCGGCACACACTCGCTCCTGGAGAGTCCTCCTCCCCGTCTCAGATCGGTCTCCTCCCCGGGTCTGCCCACTGCTCCGGGGCTCTGTACGTGTCCACACTCTCCCAGGGCTGCCAAGGGCTGCAGCGAGGCCAGAAGCGGGATCTGGTCATTCGCTACCCCAGGAGGAAGTGCCAGGTAGGAAAGTGGACGAACGGGCCCAGAGAGCCGCCCGACTTCTTCCCGCCCCTCTCCCCAGGTCTCTCGGCTACACGTCCCTTTCCGAGTGTCGCCGGGTGCTGAGGCCCAAGGAGACCCTGCTCCTCACCAGCCAGCACAGGGCGGGCTGGACAGAGGAGGAGCCAGGCACCACTCACCCCCAGCGCCGCCCTGCCCGGGGCTGACCGGGGCTGTCAGCAGCCAGGGCTCTCCTCACAGGCCAGGGCCCAGGGTGGGGGACCAGCCCCTGCAGCAGGGCCACCATCAGGGCTGGCCGCCTTTGAACAATACAACCCACGGAATTAGAATGGAAGTCTCAAGGGAAAGGAAACCCCTGAAGACAGCGCCCTCCACAAAGGAGAGACTATAAACTAATACCCCTCGAAAGCAGGCACAAAGTCCTTAACAAAATATTTGCAAATAGATGTAGCAATATATAAAGAGAGTTACACACCGTGACCAAATGGCTTGATTCCAGGGATGCAAGGCTGGTTTAATGTTGGGAGATCAATCACTGCGCTTCACCATGTTAACGGGCTCGGAAGAGACCTCGCAGGACGGTACCAGCCTGGGAAGCAAAGCCGTTTAACAACATGCAGCTGGTCTCAGAAACCGAGAGGACAGGGGAAGCTCCTCACCTCGGGCCACCGCACAGCCTCCCGAGGGGGACTCGGGCTGGCAGGGTTGCAGCTGACAGAGCGGCCATGGGTCCCTACACCGCCCGAGGCCGCAAGCTCTGTCCCAGCAGGACGCCGTCCCCTCGGGACAGGCGCCTGAGAGAGCGCCGCTCTCTGTGATCCTGTCTCCCTGCTGGCATCCGGCTGTCCCAGGGAGGGCAGGAGAGAGCCCTGAGGCAGGGCGCTGAGCAGGGAGGGCTCGCGCGGGCAGTCGGCAGGACCCACGGCCCCGAGCCTGCAGCCCCCGCGTCAGGGTCCTGACTGAGCCGACAGCAGCGTCTCCAGAAGTGCCCAAGGCCCAGAGGGCACGGGCAGGGCTGGCCATCGTCAGCCGCTAAGAACAGGTGCCTTGAGGAGGTGGCCAGCGTCCAGCGGGATGCAGGGCCCTGGCTGGCGTGGCCCTGGACCCTAGCCCTGCTCTCTAAGGTGGGATCATGGCCTTCCGTGTGTGCGTGAAAGCCCAGCCCCAGCACGTGACTGAATGTGGGACGGGGCTTCACAGAGGTGACCATGCTAGCCTGAAGCCGCGGGGGAGGCTCACCCAGGAGGGATGCGGCCCTGGTACGACAGGACAGCGTGGGCCCCGAACAGGAAGACAGAGCGGTGCAGACGGAAAGAGGCCACGGGCCGCACTGAGCCCAGGGCGGAACGCATCGCCGCCGCCTGCGGAGCTGGGACCACAGGACCGTCGCCCTCACGGGCCGAGGGAGCCCACCCTGCCACACCCCAAAGCACACTTGGGCCTGCAGATCTGAGGGAGGCTTTGTCCCGCTCCTGTGCCCAGCGATGGGTCCCCACATCAGCCCCACAGCTGTCAGTCGTGTTCCTGAGCCACTCTGTCCAGCCCGGAGCCGTGCCCCCCCCCCAGGGCCCTGTGGCCGGCGGGGGTTCCCGCCCCCGCGTCCTCCGAGGCCTGTCCTGCCCGTCCTACCCTGGACCTGGCCCACAGCTGCCCTCAGAAGTGAGGCGCTAAGCAGTGAAACCGAGACGGGGCGCACAGCCCCGCATCAGGGACGGACGGCAGCGGTGACAGGTGCCGCAGGGCCGTGCAGCGGTTCCAGGCAGGTCCTTGCCCACTTTGCCAGCCAGGCGCCCCACTGGCTTGGAGACACGGAGTGGGCTCCTCAGGGTCCGATCTGGACGGAGGAGCAGCTCATAACAAGAGATAGTAAATACTCGCTCCTTAAACACAATGGCTGTAAAACTCCGAGCCCGCTGGTCCCAGCTGCCTTGCCGGCTCCCGGAGCTGGGTCAGTCGTAAGAAAAGCAAAAGGTCAGCACTGCCTCTCGGTTGCTTTTTAATCGGATTCCGCATCTCCCAGCTTCTGTGTCACCCTCCGCAAGGGCCGGGCGCCTCATTAATGGGGACAGGGAGGAAGATGACATCATTTACGTTTAATTGTCTTGTTTATCTGCCTGGCACTGCGGTTGTTTTAATAAAGGGCAGAGGCAGACAAAGGCTACATTTGCATCCTGGAAGGGGAGCCTGACAGGCCTCCTGCTTGTTGACATTTATTGTTTGCAAATGAGATAATCCAATAACGGCTCTGGGCCTCTGGAGATGCCCCACCCTTGCCTGACCAGCGCAGCCGGGCCAGGGCAGCACCCCCATCTGCCAGGCAGCATACCCCAGGACAGGCACCCCACCTGCAAGCGGAAGCCAGGGCCGGGAGGCCAGGCACCCACACTGGCCCCACAGCAGGCACCAAGCAGGGCCCCGCCCCACTCCCGGGCATGAAAACCCTGCCACTCGGGCAGTGTGCCCTCAGGAAGCTTTCACTGCGATTGCTGCCGGGCGCTGCCCTCACCCACCCTGCCGCAGCCGGGTCTCAGGGCACAGAAGTCCTGACGGTCCAGAGCCAGAGCCGGGTGCAGGCCTCCCTGCCCGACGCCGTGCAGAGCGCTGACACCGAGCAGAGCAGACAGCACATCTGGGGCTCAAGGAGTCTGGCTGCGGTCTCCGGCGGCCAGGTCTGACCCAGCTATTAAAGGCCACTCGGGGGAGCTACGCGAGACCAGCTGGAGATGGACCTGCCACAGGTGCCAACTGCCTTGCCCGGGCACAGCCTGCAGGTGCCAGGCCCACACAGAGCCTTCATCCTCTGCAGACAGGTGCAGGAACCTGGGGTCCTGGACTGCTGGGTGCACAGCGGCTTCCCGCAGGAGGAGACCCAGTGAGGCAGGGCACAGGCCACATCCTGCCCCCAGGGCTTCCTAGCCTGGGCGGCCACCGCGCTGCTCCCGAGCTCCAGGCCTCCAAGCCCTGAGTCCAGGGAACTGGATCCAGGAGGAGCCAGGCTGGGAGCAGGCGGGACAGGTCGGCAGAGGCCGAGGAAGGAGCAGCACTCAGAGCCTGTACCGGCCGGGTCCTGACTAGAGGCCCCGGCCCCATGTCCAGCCCGGCCCATCACGGGGCAAGAGGGAGCCACCACACCCTGCCTGCTTGCCTGGCTCCACAGCTGGCAGTCACAGTGAGAGCACCGGCCCCCAGGGCTGTGCTGCCCAGTCCCCAGGCTGGGGACTCACTCCCTGCGGCCACTGAAGCCCGGGGTGGGCAGAGCAAGCTCTGCTCCCAGCGCCCCTCCCCCCCCCCGGGGCCACTGCCAGCCAGGACCCTTTCCCACCCCGGCCCCAGGTGCCACCAGCCTGGCCCCTGGGCCTCACTCGGCCCCTGCTGGAGACCCCGGGGGCCCAGCCGGATGCAGCAGATGTCACCACACACTGGCTCCTCTCCCGCTTGGCCACCCGGGAACTGGAGCCTGAGAAACGGGTGCAGGAGGACAGTGGCAGGGGCTGGGCACGGCAGGCTGAGCAAGGGTCTCGTCAGGGCCTCGCCACCGCCCAGGCCCAGCGCGCAGGGCACCACGGTGCAAGGCTTCTGTTGAAAGGGTCTCGTTTCCCTCGGAGAACAGGCCAAGGCCAGGGATTAGTCATCGGGAAAATGAGATTAAGCGGCCTTGAAATGGAATTAACATGATGCCCAACTGCAGAATGTCATTTTCCTAACGCAGCCCTGCAAGATGCTCCCTGCGTTAACCTCTTCCTGGCCGGGCCTCAGCCCCAGAGCAGGGCGCCGCCGAGAGGAGCAAGCCCTGAGCCTGCAGAAAGCGCCCAGGCTGCCGGGCATCCTGTGACCGGCAGGGTCCAGACACAGCTGCCTCCCAGAGAGACAGGGACCTGCAGCTGGGACCCTCCAGAGGACCCTCCGGCCGACTGCCAGGGCTCAGGCCCCAGAGGAGGGGAGGGAAGAAAGGAAGCGGGAGGACAGCGGGGGAGGGAGGCGGGAGGAGCTGGTGCCCTTCCTAGCCTGGCCCTGCCGCTGCCAGTCGGTCACACGGGCCCGTCACGCACACCTGTGAGGCTGCGGGCCCAGCGAGCCCCCTGCCTGCTCACCACCGCCTGCAGTCTGGGGTCTGACGACTCCAGTCGCACGCACTGATCTCTTTCCGTCCTGAGGAGGGTGGACTGGAAGGCCAGGGGCAAATGGGCAGATGGGCAGACAGGCACCAGCACAGCAGTGCCACCCACCGGGAGTCATCACCCAGCCCACCCATGTGCCCGGCCGGGGATCTGGAGCTCTCTGAGGTCTGAGGAGGAGGCGTGCCCGGCCCCAGGCCCGTGCCTGTGCCCTGCTTCCAGGCGGAGCCTTCCCCAGCACAAGGCAGCAGCCTGTCGGGGAGACGGACACCAGCCCCCCCCCCCCACTGCCGCCTCGCACCTTCGCTGGGAGTGTTTCTGAATAATTGGCTTTAGCCTGATCGTTATTTCTCATTTTCACCGAAACAATCACCTGTCGCCCAGCGTGGGCCTTGATCTTCCGACTCACGGTGTCCAGCTGGGCTGGGCACGCGCAGCCAGTCAGGATCGATGGGCTGGGCTCACGTCAGTAGCTGCGAATGGCAAGATTTATGGTGGAGCCAGACAGGACCCCGGCCACGGTGCCGTGCAGGGTGTGGGCAGGATGGTGGCCTGCGCCGTCACCATCTGCCCGCTGTGGTGAATGGGCCGGGCACTGGGCACTGGGGCCCGGGCGCCCCGGGCTGAGCCCTCCTCCCTGCCACTGTGGGGCGGGTCTGCCGCCTCGGCACTGAGGGCACATGCTCATCTCTGGGGAGCACCTCTCCTCACCTCGCCACGCTCTCTGCTCTGCGCTCTTTGTTCGCAGCAGGGGCAGGAGCTGCCGGACCCTCCTCGGCCCCGGGGAGCTGGGCTTCTGGAACGCCACCAGCCCTCCGAGAAGCACAGCATCCCTTCCGCACACAGCAGCTCTGCCAAGCATCCTCAGAGCCCGGTGCCCTGCCCTGGCCCAGGCAAGGCTGTCATCTGGGAACCGGGCTCAGGACCCAGGCCTGGCCCTGAGCGCGCGGGCAGGCTCATCTGACCAGCGCGCTGCTCTGCCGCGGAGCTGGACCGCAGGAGGGCCACCTAGGCCTGGCCCGGCCCCTCCTGGGCCTCC
Organism: Thryonomys swinderianus; assembly: GCA_004025085.1. Lineage (NCBI taxonomy): Eukaryota > Metazoa > Chordata > Mammalia > Rodentia > Thryonomyidae > Thryonomys > Thryonomys swinderianus. Next base: position 7,453 of record PVIC010029352.1, read on the forward strand.
CTCTCGCGCCGCCCGGGCAGCCTGACTGGGCGCAGAAGTGTCCCGGCCTCTCGAGTACCAGGATCCCAAGGGTCCGAGCAAAGCCAATCCTCTCGAGGGCACGCTAGCAGCGGATGGTCCCACGGTCCTGCCCCGATGGACAGCAGGGCCCCTGGGGAGGGCAGCGAGACCTGCCGTGGGCGCATCGCAGTCTCCCTAGGGAACTCAGCAGGACCTAGTTCCAGGAACCAGATGTCAAATAGTCACTAGATGTCTTAGGGTCCATCAGAAACCAGAGCTGCTGGGGAGAGCAAAACCTGCTCTCAGAAGGAGCTGGCGGAGGACAGGGCGCCCCAGAACAGGGCGGCTCCGGCCTCCCGCCTCCAGCCGCAGGCGCAGCAGGATCGGGATGCGCTTCTCCAGCAGCCGGTGTTTGCGAGGACCAGAGGGGTGACCGGGGTACCCCGCGCGCGCGACGTCCTCCGAGGAGCCACACAGCCACAGACCAGGGCAGCAGGGCCGCCACCCTCAGGACAGAGCCCAGGCCTGGCAGCTCCAGGTGGCCGGCTCTGCCTCATCGAGGGGCGCCCCGCTCAGGGCTGCACCTGAGAGAAGCACCACGCGGAGGGGAAGCCCCACGCCAGGAGGCCCAGAGCCCCCCCCGCCACATGTGTGCACGTGCGTGTGTGTGTACGCGCGTGTGTATGTGTGTGTGTGCACGTAGGGGGGGCAGGTCCCGCAGGCCCAGCCCTGAGGACGAGCTCCCAGAGGCCGCGGGCAGCTCAGGCTCGCTCAGGCCGAGGGTCCTCACAGAGGAGGGGCAGCCGCTCGCCCCCCGAGGCCGGAGGACAGAGGGTGGGGGCTGGGGAGGCGGAGGCCTGCAGGGACTCACGCGCCCGGATCCAGCCAGGGACGCTCTGGGGAACCAGCGCAGATGTGGCTCCAGATCCACCAGAATCACCCCGAGGTGAAGGGCGTCTGGTGCCCGCCGCCTCAGGGCCGGTAATGACACCTGTCCGGAAGCAGCAGCTCCGCGCTCAGGCCCACGGTGCCCCCAGCCTCCGAGGTTGGTGCTGCTGTGCTGAGCTGGCGTCAAACACAGCCCGAGGCCCTGGCCTGGGTGTGCGCCTCATCCCCTGTCTGCTGTCACCCCTGACATGGGCACACTCCCCAGCCTGCGGACCGGAGGGCACAAGCTCCACCTGCCAGGGTGTGGGCACAGGCTCAGCTCCAGGGGCTGCGTTCAGACTTCGGATCTCCCCACCATTCCCCTGGGCGGCAGTGGCCTTCCCCATGGGCCTGGGCCTCGCCTGCATGAGCAGCCTGTGCGGGGCCACAGGGGCCTGGGCTCTGCCTCCCGGGCGCCAGCACGCACCCAGAGCAAGCTGCCGGGCCCTCCCCGTCTCCCACACGCGCCACCTCGGGCCCAGTCAGACCACAAGCTCGCGGACGGCGCGGACGGGCTCCACACGCTCGGAAGACAATGGCACGTCCGCCTTTTACGGGCTGCTCTGCAGCCAGGGAAGCTGGGTGGAACAAATGAGATTGGAATTTTATGATGCTTTTATGGCGCTGCTCTGCAGATAGCTTTTTTAATTAGCTTCTAACTGACACCTTTGGCAACTCTAAATAATTCACCAGCCTCCACCCCCCGGTCCATCCAGGTGCCCAGAGCGGCCACATCCACCCCTGCACTAGCGACGGCAGGAGATCAGACTGCAGCGCCGGGGGAGACGGACAGCGCTGGCCAGCGCTCTGCCCCTCTGCCCGGGAGACGCTGGGTGGGGGGAGGCCGAGGGTCGGGTGGGGCAACCAGGAGTGGGCCGTGCCAGGCGCAAGGGTGGAGAAGGAGGCTGTGGCTCCCGGCAAGGCGTGCAGGGGCACAAGCGGAGGCGCCCCATCCTCGTGTGGCAGCCCCCCGCCTACACCCCAGCTCTGGGTCCCTCTGGGTCCTCAGCACAGGAGGGCACGTCACTGAGGCACCAGGGACTGGCATCGCACGTGAAAGGGCACTGAACACCAAGTCCCTTCGAGACATGGCACACGGCAGTGGCCGTTGTCCTGGTGAGGGCTGCTGGGGCCAGAGGGCACGGCAGCAGGGCCTCCGGTCTCAGGGGGCAGGGCTGGCTCCCGGGACTCGAGAGGCCAGACGTGGGTGGGGAGGGGCAGGCTCTGGCAGCATCTCTGGCCCATGAGTGCTGACTCCCCACGGGGAGTCAAAGCCCTCCTGAGACCCTTTCCCCTCGAGTGACCCCCGAGCCTCCCTGGCCACCCCACCTCTGCCCGGTGTGCCCGCTCAGCTCCCTCCCTGCCCACCCACCGCTGTCTGCAGGGACGCTGCTCCTGTGCGGTTAGAGTCTGCACTTGGGGAGCGGCAGCCACCACCCCGCCCCCACAGAAGCCTCTGTGCCTGGACTAGCACCTAGCGCCCGGCCCCTCCCAGGTGCTCGTAAACATTGGCAGGATGAGGAGCCCAGGCCTCTGCCTGCCAGACGCGGCGCTGCCCGCTCGGTAGACGCCGTCTCCTCAGGAGCGGCTGACCCCGCGCTGCCTGGGGAGGAACCGGGGCTCAGAGCGGCGCGCGCCCTGCCCGAGGTCTCACGCAGAGATGAGGCCGGGGTCTGCCGCAGGCTCCCTCCCACGTGGCCAGCCACCTGCGCTGCCATTTAACTTCCTGGACTGCAAAACCAGAGCTCATCCACGGATCCGCCCCCAGGCCGCAGTGCCTACGCCCAGGCCGAGGCTGCAGGGGCCCCCCATGCTCGGGCGCAAGACCGGCCCCCGCACGTCTGGACAATTCGCCCTCCAAAGGCGGGCTGCCACATATAGCCCTCTTGTGCAGCTTTTAAGAAATAGCTCCTAATTAGCCCACTGCTGGCTCTAGTACTGCCAACCCCTCCCAAGGCGTCTGGCCACAGCCTGGGTGCTCACATATGCCGGGAGTCCCTGCCAGGCAAGCTGGCACCGTCTCCTCCTGGCATGGCTGATGACACCCCCTCTGGCTCAGCACTGAGCTATGGCTTCTGCTCGATTCCTAAACGCTCCATGTCCTACCTGACTACACACTCCATGGAAGCAGGAACCGGACCAGGCCAGTCTGCAGCCACATGTGGCGCTCCAAGCCTGACCCGGGTCGCTGGGCACCGCGCCCGCCCCGGGTACCACGGGGGATCCAGTTCGGTTCCCTTTCCAGCAAGCCACACATCCTCATTCTCCTAATTATTGGAGAACAGATTTTCCCCAAATAATTAGGCAATTTAAATTATACAATCTTTCTCCGAGAACTATATTTAACCCTGATTTGAATGTAATTTGCACGTCTCGGCTCCCTGAAGCAGCTCTGGAAGCCAAAACACAGATCAAATATTTTTTAAATGTCAAATGCTTGCTTAATTGTGGATGATGCTGAGTTTATTTGTACAGATGAGTGTTTGGTCTTCTACTCTCTTCTTCCTGCGAAGTAATTTTTCCTAACCCATGAAGCACCCGATCTGTCTGATAGAGGATTGAAATAACACACTAGAGGCCCTTGAGTTAGGAGGTATTTTAAGAGATGCATATTCAAGATGGAGGCAGAAACCCCCAGCTGCAGGAATCGAGGAATTAATTAAGGTAAGAAGCATGCTAGCGCTGGGCCTATGTGGCCAGCGTCTCGTGGAACCCAGGCCACTCTGACGTACCCTTCTCGAGGCCAAGGGAAGACGGCGGCAGAGCCATGGGTGCTCTCGAGCCTGAGTGGCACACAGCACACCCACTGCACGATGGCTGGAGACTCCCTCCCCCACAGGAGGGAGGCCAGAGCGCTGGGGTCGCCACCGTCCCTAGCAACCCTGCAGCCTCCTGGCAGACATTTCTAGAGCCCTAACCTGAGGCACACACGACATGGGCGCCCGGCTCAGAGGGGGCATCCGTCCGGGCTGCCCAGGGCTGAGGGTGTCTTAGAGTTCCCAGTTCTCGGAAACCAAACTAGGAAAGTCAGCCAGGCCTGGCAGTGGACACTGGAAGCCGAGGCAAGAGGACCCCACTTCAAACTAGAAGAGGCTGGAGGCGTCACTCTGAAGGCCCTGCCTCAGTCCCCTGTACCAGGGCAGAAGAAATCCTGGGCGAGCTTCTGGCAGCCCCGGTCTCACTAGAGCCTGACTCTGCCCTCCGGAGCCCCTGCGCCTGCCCTGCCTCTGAGCTCCGCCATAGGGGAGCCTCCCCGTCTGGGCTGTCTGAAGTGGACGTCGGGAAACACCTGCACCGCCCCTCCTCCGGCGTCCCGGCGCTGCTGAGCCACACCACACACGTCCGCGTGCAGCTCGCAGCCCCGGCTGTGCTGCCCGCGCTCCTGGCCTGCTCACGCTCCAGGGCACGGCCGCCAGAGCGCCCGCTCCCCGGCCCCTCCTCTTGTCCTGCACAGTCTCACCACACTGAGAAGACACTGGCGCTCTGCGGGCGGTGACAAGGCAGAGGCCATGCTCTCCATCTGCCCTGGCCACCAGGTCCTCTGCTTTATTCTTTTCTTAGTTAAGAGATACGAAAAAGTAGCCTCTTCTTGGCTGCTTGCAAAGCACTTCACATCTGAGGACATCTCTTCCTGGCGGTACCTTATCTGTCGTCTCCAATAGCAACCAAGATGCACCAGACATTTGGTTTCCAAACCTGTCTGCCTAAATCACAACCCCCTCTGTTCTGCCTCCCTGAGAAGTCGGTTTTGCCAAATGCTTTTCTGCCTCATACAAGCTCCACTTCTGGGCACTGGTCACAGTTTCCCCTGCCCGGCCCAGCCACGCCACAGAGTCTAGGTCTGGGGGGCAGAGGCTCAAGGGTCCCAGGCGCCAGCTTCTCCGGCGGCAGCCAGGGCCGGGCTGCGCTGTGGGTCCCAGCAGTCTCAGGCCTCAGCGGTCTCTCCTCCCTGAGACACCGCCGGCAACCCCGAAGAAAGAGCTGGGATCAAGAGGCACTAACCCAGGAGTCGGGACAGAAGACGGAGGGACAGCCTGGAACGTGCAGAGAGTAGGCGACGCCTTCCAAGGACCACAGGGGTCAAGCAGGAGTCTCCAGGGAAGCGTAAGGAGCTAAATAAAACACAGCTTCTCAGAGTCGCTGGCTGCTGCCAAGCAGAGCTTGAGAGAAACCCGCCGCATGGGCACGTGCTCGATGCGGGGAGAGACCCCAGATCTGGAAAACTGGAGGAACAACTTAAAACGACAGCAAGCGAAGAAAAAAAGAAATGATAACAAAATTAGTGACACTGAAAACAAGAGGACAACTGGAAAAACAGAATCCGGAAGATATTTGAGATCAATAGAAGTGATAAATCTCCATCCAGGTTAAGAAAACCACAGGGCTCCAGCAGCAAATTCTACCAACCGCTTGAGAACTAATTGCCACTCACAAAGCAGAGCAGAGACCGCTGCCTACCTCATCTCACAAGACTAACTTAGTCCCAGAACCGGATAAAGCCATCACTAGAAAAATAACTCTCTCGTACATAGATGCGAAAAGCATCGGCAACATATCATCAAATCAAATCCAGCGGAGTGTAAGCATAACTGTACCCCATGACCACGGGGGATTTACTCCAGGCATAAGTTTCCATTTGGAAACCAGTGAATGAATGAATGAATGAATGAATGAATGAATCTCCTAGAACAAACAAGAGAATATAGTAAGGTTGTAAGACATGTAGTTAACATAAAAGTCCACTGCTCTCTGATAGGCTTGTAATAAACAATTCAAATCGGAGCATTTTAAAAATAATGTTAGGCACACCACAATCCCCTAACAACCAGGTACCAAGTGTGACTCTAACCCGCCAGGCGTGGGGTCAGTCTCTGTGCCGATGCGCCACGGAACCCTGAGGGCGGAGCTCAGCGCACCCGCCCGACGGGACAGCCCTCACAGCGCGTGCCCACGGCCCCAGGGACATCCCTGAGCTCTGGCAGACGCTGGCAGGCGGGTCCTGAGACCTGTACCAAATGTCGAGAGACCTGGATGGCTGGCACAGCAGTGAGGGGCGAAGCCGGAGGACTCAGAATTCTTTTTTTTTCTTTTCTTTTCTTTTCTTTTGAGACAGGGTCTCGCGTTGTAGTCAGGCTGGCCCTGAGCTCACTACGGTGCCCAGGCAAGCTGCCACGAACTCGGCAATCGTCCTGTCTCTGCCTCCCGAGGGCTGGGATGACAGGCGTGAGCCACCACGCCCGGCACTGTGGTATGCGGTGTTGATTGTTGGTGGGCGTGTCTCCACGCCCAGCATTATATGTGGTTACCGGGGATCGAACTCAGGACCTTGCGCTTGCAAGGCAGGCACCGGAACCACTGAGCTAACCCTCCGGCCCAGGACTCAGAATTCTTGATCCCACTGGGTGAAAAAGGCCGGGGCTGGTCCCTGGCCAAGACCTGGGGTCGAGCCCGTGACCCTGCCAGCTTTACACCCCGCCTCCAACAAAGGTGCGAAGCCACACAGCGGAGAAAACTAGTCTTTCCACATAGCATGCTGAAACTACTGGGTATCCACAGGCAAAAATAATCATCTAGACAGAGCCTGAGGATAATTCCTACAGAAATTATCATTTCTACAGAAATTATCCCCAAATGAAGCATAGACTTACACTAGATGGTAAATCTATAAAACTTCTGAAGTAAACACAGCCCTGGGTTGATGATGAGTCTGGTTACATCAACAAAAGCACGATCGAGGGGGAAAAAAATGACAAGTTGGACCGTGTGTGTGTGTGTGTGTGTGTGTGTGTGTGTCCCTGGGACTGAACCCAGGATCTTCACACTGAGCTACAGCCACAGCCCTTTTTTAAACTTTTATTTTCTGACAGGGTCTCACTACACTGCTAAGTTGCCCAGGCTGGTCCTGAATTTGCGGCCTCCTGCCTCAGCCTCCCACAGTGCCCACATAACAGGAACATGCCGCCACACCCAGGACCTTCCTAATGAAGAGCTTCCGCCTTCAGAAGCACATCATTTAGAGGATTATCAGATAAGCCAGAGGCTTGGAGAAAAATCTTTGCCAAACTCATACGCATCAGGTAAAGAACTTGTAGCCCAAGAGCCAAAGAACCCTCAAATCTTAAGGATCAGGAAACGTGCAAGGCAGCTGGTACGTGGGAGGAGGTCTGAGCACACACTCACTCGAGGGGAGATGCGCATGGAGCACACGCGTGAGCAGCTGCTTGAGATCATTTTCCACGAAGAAAATGCAAATTAGAACAAAGAGATGCCACGACGTGGTACCAGGGTGGCGCGGCTCCAAGACGCAACAGTACTGACTGGTGGTGCCGGGGTGCGGTGGCAGCCCCCCCCCCCCGCGGTGGCACTGTGGGCCGGGCCGCCCTCCTCAGGCAGTCTGGCAGTTCCGACAATGCTAAACATAGCCGAACCATATGATCCGGCAGTTGAATTCCTAGGTGTTTACCCAACTGATTTCCAAACGTATGTCCGCACAAAAGCCTGCGTACAAATGTTTACAGCAGTTCTGTTCCTAATTGCTGGGAACCGGAAGCAACCAAGATGGCTCCGTGGCGGTGGGTGAGCAAACTGTGGTGTATCCACCGGACCAGGGGGACAGTCACGGAGGGAGAAACGGACTGGAAGCAACAGGAGGCACGGAGAGGCTGATCTGAAAGGCTGGTGCTGCGGAGCTCAGACTCCTCCATGTCCTGGAAGACAAAGCCACGGAGGGTCAACAGCCGGGGTCAGAGAGGCTGCGGGGTGCGGGATCGGGGCAGCAGCTCAGCCACGCGCCACGGGGAAAACTGGGAGCAGCCCGGAGTCCAGCGGGAGCCGGCGGCAGGGACTCCCAGAGACAGCTTGTCCCCGAGGGAAGACAGAGGGCCCAGCATGGCGGGGGCTGCTGCCCGGGCGAGCGCACAGCAGGGCAGGGCTGGTCCCGTGCCACGTCCGCGTGCCAAGCGCTCGGGCCCCAGCTCCGCACCTCCTGCCTCCAAAACACACTCTTTGTTAAGTGTAATGGGTTTAGGGAATTTATTTTGCCAATTTTAGAACCCACCATAAAGAAGAAATATGAGAAAATTTTATGAGGTGTAGTGTATATCTTTAATACTCGTATTTTTTCTCGAAATGCTGAGAATATCAATTACGTTTATGGCTTCACGAGGAGGTGCTCCAGCCCCACGGCTGGTAAAGCCAGGCCTGGCAGAAAATAAACAGCAGGGACATGGGGCCAGGGCCCGCAGGCCAGGCCTGGGTAGCCTTCAAGGACAGGCTGGCTTCGGGCAGCCCGGTGCTGGCGCCCTACCTCTGCTTGGGATCAGCCTGCCACATGCGCTGTACATAAGTGTACGTTGTGGTTATAGGTATACTGTACATGTGTGTGTAGATATAAATATATACATCTGTGCTTTGTGTGTTTGTGTGCATGATGCATGTTGGTATGTCATGTGTTCACATGTGTGGCATGTGCATATATGTGATGTGCTACGCACATGCACTGTATGCTGTGCGTGCAGGTGTGTGTGACTGCACGTGTGGTATGAGTGTGCACAGGCTCCTGTGCCCGACACCCTCCTCTCAGGATGGCCCTCCGGGAAGGCAGGCCGTCAAGGCTTGGAAGCAGCCGCCAGCCTGGATGGTGGCTGCCCCGGGAGCGGGACCCACAGCCCGGCAGCAGTCTGTAGCCCCAGGACCCCTGGGGTCAGGCGGGGTGTCCCGGGTCCCCAGGGCTCAGGACCAGGAGCTGAACGGACAAGCCCGCCCCTGCCCAAGCGGGCCCAGGACTGCACCATGTGTCCCAGACGGGTGGGAGCCTGCAGACCCACATGCATGTGTGCACACATGCTCTTACACGTGCGCAAGCACACGTGTGCACGCCAACCTCGGGAGCCTCTGTCCTGAGGGGGAACGGCGCGGTCTGGCCAGAACGCCTGCCCCAGGCGCCCTCGGGGCAGCGTGTGCTGCGCGTGACCTGCGCGGCGTCCGTTCCGGCGCTGCTTAGCGTTATTTACTGCTCCGACGTGCCCGTTTGTTTAAAGCCTGCTGTGGAATTCATCCTCTCTGCCACTTACGCAGCCATTATCGGCCATCGCAAAAGTGCCGAAGAGAGAGTCATAAGCGGCTGTGATTTACGAGGCAGCAAGAACGCGGGCGAACAGGAGAAAATTAAACCCTTTACCTGCGAGACCGTTTATGAGCACCGCCGACACGCGCGCCACACGGGAAGGGTGGTGACCTGAGGCGTGTAGGCGTCCGTCTCGTGTGCGCCCACGCGCCTCCCGCCTCGGGAGAAGCCCAGGCCAGGCGCCCGCTGTCCCTGGGCGTCTCCGACCCCGCCCCTCTGGGAGCCTCAGTCAGCCCTCTGAGCCAAGGGTGTCCGGGAAGCGGCCAGGGCTCCAGGGCTGTGGAGTCGGGGATCCCGCCCGAGGCCAGGGGCTTGGGGTGAACCCCGCAGGCCCCCACGCTGGCCCTTGCTCCCACCGCTGCCGCTGAGGAGCGGGACGGCCACACTGCGGGCCGGAGGAGGACGGCGCGCTGCCTGGCCCGCACAGGCCCCTGATTTGCGCCTGTGTCTCATCTGCCGTGGGGGAGGCCCGGCTGTCGCCCTGGCCGCCTCACACGCACGCGCCCGAGCTCCAGAGGGACACCCGCAGGAGGGGCTGGGTCCGCAGCCCAGGCCTCACCCGCTCACACCTGGGCCGGAGGCCTGCCCACCTGGGCAACGAGGCACAGCCCCGGGGTCAGAGGAAGCCCTGGCCCCTGAGGGCTGCAGGGGTGATCCAGAGGCAGCCTTCGAGCGGCGGGGTCACAGAGACGCCCGGACCCGGGCATCCGGAAGCAGGCCTCACAGGCTGGCCCTGCACACCTGGCAGCCGGACTCGGGGCCTGACCCTGAAGCCAGGGGGCTCCGGGTCCCAGAAGTGCCAGAAGTGCCACCGTCCCTTGGGAACAGCAAGAGATTCCCTCGAGCAGAAGCCAGCAGGTGGTAAGGGGGTGTTCTTCCATTTGGCCTTATTGCTACTTGTTTTTAAAGAATGGACAGCACCAAGGACTGTGACTGCCCATCACGCCCGTGGGGCTTCGAAACACACAGGGCACCTTCTGAGAACATAAGAGTTTGATTTTTCAGTCACAGCCTGGCCTGTGTGGAGCCTGAGCCCTGAGAAGCCACCTCTGCAGACAGCCCCACGGCTTGGTGCCTGCAGGCCCTGAGCACAGACAGAGACTGAGGTCCAGCCCCAGCCTTGGTCCAGGCCTGGCCCGCGCCGGCCTCCAGGGCACCCTGAGGGCTGAGCCTGGGGGACCGGCCTCCCCTAACCCCAGTCCACTCGGGCTGCCGAGCAGCCCCACGGGAGCCCGGTGTCAGGGGCCGAGCCAGGGGCAGGGAAGGCCTCAGAGCCAGGGGCAGGGAAGGCCTCAGAGCCAGGGGCAGGGAAGGCACGCGCAGCCTCAGAGCCCACCTCGGCAGTAGGAGGCCACGACGCCTGTGCAGCCGGCCCCCGTCCCTGCCCCGGCTGCTCACCAGCCACTCCGCGCCACCCGCTCGGGGTCCCCGCCAGCTCCTCCGGAGCCCTGACCTGTCTCCTGGCTGGTCTGCCTGACGCACCAGTGCTGGGCTGGGCAGGCAGGACGGGCCCTCAGGGGCCAGAGGAAGGGGCACGCCCACCGGGAGGGGACGCTCTGGACACAGCTAAAGCCAGTGCAGGCGAGAGGGAGGCTACAAAGGAGGTGCAGAGAGGCGCCGGGCAGCGCTGCCAAGGCGGACCGGATGGCAGGGCTGCGGGGACTCTCCGAGGGCTCCTGTGCACCCACAGGTCTCGGACCAGGCCCGGCCACAGCCTTGTGCGAAGCTGCCCACCCCGGCTCCCATGTCCCAGCTGAGGCAGAAGGATGTCTGGGAGCCAAGGACCTGCTGGGGTCACTGGCCTGCGGGTCCCTCGGACAACGTCCCTGAGGGCCGGCTGGGGTCACCACGGCAACCTGCAGGCAGCAGTCCAGCTGTCCCGGGAGTGGGCACAGCCCTGCACTGCGGACTTGTTCCTTCCAGCATAATTGAAAAATCAATATGTGGCAGAATTTCCGTGCAAACCACAAACAGTCACCTCCCCACAGCGAGGATGATCCTACCGGCAGCAGCTGCACCCAAGAGGCCCGGCGAGGCTGGCCCTGGCTGGGACACCGACCCGCTCACTGTGCCCACAGGTACCCGCCCTGGGCCACCCTGGGGCACCTTCCTGCCCAAAGTGGGGCCTCATTCCGGATTTAATCAAGCCTTCCTCACCACGGCTTCTGATCGGCTGCTCCTGCCTCATAAATGGCGGCGCTTAACGAACGGTGTGATAAGTCTATTAATCGTAAGAGAGTCGTGCACGGCCACACCACACCTGCTATCAGACGGATCCAAGTGGGAACTTATTACATTTTTATCAACTCAGCCTCAGAGTCATGCGGCAATCAGAGTCGTTGGGTTTTATGGGTTTGCTCAATTCCGCCCCAGGGACAGAGGCACAGTGCAAGGGGACAGGCGCCTCGTCCGGGCGGTGAGGCAGCCGCGGCCGCCCTGGCGGGTCGAGGTCGCCAGCAGGCGTGGGGCCCCGCACACGCTGCACCCCAACCCCGTGCCACCCTGCTAAGCGCTCCCCTGTGCAACGCACCCTCCTCTGCCACCTGAGCGGGGCTCTGCCCTGACCCTGCCCGCCCTGGCCCCTCCTCCACCCCAAAGCTGGACTTGCCTCAGAGGCTCCGGGCTGGCGCCGCTCCCGGGGCTCTGCCCTCTGCACTCAGGCAGAGCCCAAGCGAGCCCCAGGGAGGCAGGTGCCTCGGAGCGGCCCTCCGCACCGACACCACCCGGGCCACTGGGCACCGCTGGGCGTTCCCACCCTCCAGAGACCCCTCGCCCCAGCCTGTGTGCCCCGCCTCACTCCAGTGCCCCCTCCCTGGGCCCTCAGCTGGCATCCCCACCACTGCTCGAGGGTCACCAGCCCCTCTGCCCACACTGGGCTACAGGGCGGCCTTTGCCCATGCGGGTCCAGGCCTGGTCAGTGAGCCGGCTGGCACTGCGGCATCTGCCCTGGTTTCCCGAGGTCGACACCAGGGCTCCGTTTCGGTTTGCTGAGGTAGCTTCATGGGGGCACGGAAGGAGCTGCACCCGTTCAAAGCGCGCAGTTAGACGGGTGTAACACGCGCACACCCGCCGAGCACCCCACGAAGAGGTGGTTAGCGTGCAGTGCGGCCCCACCTGCACACCGACTTTCTCATTCTCTAGAGTAACGGGACTTCCCCCCGGGGCCTTCATACCGAGCTGCACCTTCCATCCTCGGCAGGATCCTGCTACGCCCCTGAGCCGCCCAGGCTGGCCTTGAACTCTCGGTCCTCGTGCCTCAGCCTCCCGGAGCACGTTTCTTCTTCTCCCTCTAGTCCTGCCTCCCGCCCGCCTTGTTCCCAGCCAGTGCTCGATTTTCTATCGTTACCGATCAGCTTGCGTTTTCTAGAGCTTCAGAGACATGATTTACATGATCACGCGTGGCTTCACCTGGTGTCTAGCTTCTCTCAATGGCTGTTAGCCACTTGTCCCTGTTGTGTGACTGTGGCGTGTTGTGGCCACGTGGGAGCCGTGGTAAGGGCCAGCCGTCCTGCACCCACCCACACCCCTGCTGCCACCGCCAGCCTGTGAAGAGTTCAGCTGCCAAGGGTGCCCTGTCTGCCAGACGGACACATCCACTCCCTCAGAAGGGCGAGGGCAGGCCACGCCGGAGGTGCATGCTTAGTGCGGGAGGAATCCAGCACCCGTCTCCCTGGCTGGCACCCTGTGACACACCACCGGTGGCCTGTGTGACTCCCATCGTCCCTCTGCCATCAGGGCACCCAGTGCGGTGTCTCCTCGATGTTGCCCTCCTAAGAGGGGCACACGCTAGCCCTGGGGGCTCTGATGGCCACGCCCCAGCGGTCCCCTCGCCGAGAGCCGTCTGTGTGCCTGTCCGTACTCACGGCACACGATGCTTCGCCTGTGTGCAGTAGAACTGTCAGGACAGCCGCAGGGGCCTGGACCTTTCTTCTAGGAAGGTTTTTAACCACAAATAGAATTTCTCTCACAGGTGTACATCTATCTCTATTTGGGTGTCTATTTCTCCCCCAATATGCATTAGTAATTTTCGTCTTCCAAGAAATGTGCTCGTTTGGGGCAAATGGATTCACTGGCACCCAGTATGTGAGGCTGCCCGGCATGCCACACCTTCCCCAGGCCTGGTTCCGGCTGGGCCTTCCGTCTGTCTCCCCAGCTGTTCTGGCCAAGGGTGCGTTCACGTCCTCGTCAGCACAGAGAGCCAGCTGGGGTTCGCCGAGTCCCTCCATCAGGCTTCGATTCCCCTTTGACCGTTATTACTTCCTTTTTCTTTCACGGATTGCATTCACTCTTTTTTCAAATCTTTCTTCTTTTCTAATCTAGATATTTAATGCTATAATTTTCCCTCTCAACAGCACTTTAGCTGAATTCCACAAATTGTAACACACTATATTTGCATTTTGATTCATTTCAAAATACTTCTTAATTTCCCTTTAAATTTCTCCTTGACCCATAGGTTACCAAAAATTTTTACTTAATTTCTACGTTTGAGTGGATTCTCCAGAAATATTTCTAATTTAACTCCACTGTGATCAGATGGCATTCTTCGTGACCTGGGTCCTTTTATTTCGGGACTTATTCTCAGGTCCAGGACGCCACGTAGCCTGGGAGGTGACCTAGGTGTCCTTCAGACCAGTGGACATTCTGTTTTGAGGTGGTGTTTTGCACATGTAAGTCCCCCCCCTTTTCCACCTTCTTTTGGATTAAGTGAATATTCTTTCACAATTCTGCCTCACCGCCATTGGCTTCTTGGCTGTAACTGTTTTGTGATTTGCCGGCGGATTTATGGTGCACGGGGCACACCTGGAGATCAGGGCTGCCACCAGCCTCTCCCGCTGTGAGGGTAACGGCAGTCCGTTTCCACCTCTGCCCAGAACTGTGCTGTTCTGCCATGCACTTTTGTAGGGGTCATAAACCCCTAAATTATTCTCACTTAAATAATTCCATTATAGTTTCAAGACATTTCAATAGTAAATGTAAGTCTTAAACACTTAGCTATAAAAGCGCCAATCCTGCCCACTTCAGCCCTGATGTACCCCTGCACTCCACCTGGTATCACTTTTCTTCTGCCTGGAGCACTCCTTTTGACGTTTCTTTTTTTTTTTTTTTTTTTTTTTTTTTTTTTTTTTTTTTTTTTTTTGCTTTTTTGAGACAGGGTCTCGCTTTGTAGTTCAGGCTGGCCCTGAGCTCACTATGGTGCCCAGGCAAGCCGCCGCGAACTCAGCAATCCTCCTGTCCCTGCCTCCCGAGTGCTGGGATGACAGGCGTGAGCCACCACGTCCGACACTGTGGTATGCGGTGTTGATGGCTGGTGGGCGTGAGTCTCCACACCCAGCATTGTATGTGGTTACCGGGGATCGAACTCAGGACCTTGCGCTTGCGAGGCAGTTGCCGGAACCACTGAGCTAACCCTCCGGCCCTTTGACGATTCTTGCAGCGCTGATCTTCTGGTGAGGAGTTCCATCAGCTTTCATATGTTTGTAGGTTTGTTTTTGCTTTTCAAAGGTAGTGTGACAAGATGTACAAGTCTAGGTTGATGGAATTTTTTCCCCTTTAGTCCTTTAAAGATGCCCACCTTCTTTCCTCCAGCTGGCATTTTCTGAGTGCCAGCCTTGCCTTTTGTTTCTGGGCACCTTGAGGATCTCCTCCTAATTTCTAGTTTTGAAAAATTTGATTATGGTGCTCGATGTCGTGTTCTGTGCTTCCCGAAGTTGGCCTTGGTTGGGCTTAAGTCTATGGATTTGCCGTTTTCATATGTGGGGAATGTTTAGCCGCCACTTCTTCCGGTCACGTTTCTCTGCCCACATCTCTCTCCTCTGCCACATCCTCTAGTGAGACACCCTGGGTCATGTGAAGTTTCCCAAAACTTGCTGACATCCTGCTTATTTCTTAAACCAATATTTCTTTCTGCTCACGTGGCTTGCCCGCCACCCACCTTCAGTCTCGTGGGGCATTTCTTCCTTGAGGCCAGACATGCCACGACCTCACCAGTGCAGTCTTTAGGCTAGAAGCTGATGTGAGTCTTCTTTACATCTTCACGTCGCTGCTTAACTCGTGAACATATGGAAGGCAGTTATAATAACTGCTTTACTGCTCTTGTC
>PVIC010029353.1:0-22582 GCA_004025085.1 Thryonomys swinderianus
AACTGTTGTTAGCTGCACATGTGAGGTGCTGACATAAGCATCAGCATTCAGACTCCTTCCCTATTACTGAGTAGTCAGGCAAACAAAAATATTTTTTATCTAAACCCTAAATTATTCACTTGCAACATCAGAAAAAGATACGTGATGTATGTAGTGTTGATAAACTGGGTGGTTTAGATTTTTGTAAAAAATTTTTTTTTGGGGCCGGAGGGTTAGCTCAGTGGTTCTGGCGCCTGCCTTGCAAGCGCAAGGTCCTGAGTTCAATCCCCGGGAACCACATATAATGCTGGGCGTGGAGACACGCCCACCAACAATCAATACCGCATACCACAATGCCGGGCATGGTGGCTCACGCCTGTAATCCCAGCACTCGGGAGGCAGGGACAGGAGGATTGCTGAGTTCGCGGTGGCTTGCCTGGGCACCATAGTGAGCTCAGGGCCAGCCTGAACTACAAAGCGAGACCCTGTCTCAAAAAAAAAAAAAAAAAGCAAAAAAAAAAAAAATTTTTTTTGGTGGTACAGGGATCGAACTCACTTTGGGCCCTTAAACTTATAAGGTAGGCATGGTATCTGCATGCAGTCAAATCCCTGGCCCCTCAGATAATAAATTTTCCATTACTTCATTTAAAATCTTTCTGGAACAAGGGTGTATATAAGAGATGAAATAAGCAAATATCCTCCTTTTGTATGGAATTTTAATGATTTACAAACTGCTTTTACCACTTTTTAAACTTTCAATTGTGCTGTTGGATAGTCAGTCCTCAGAGACTTGCACAAATATGCAGGGATCACAAGCTAATTTCTACACAGAACAATGCAAGCCATATAAACAAGTGAAACAGATAAAACTGTAACTTTTCCACATCAGACTAACTTTGTTTATACAGAGCCTGGGATTTAGTTCAGTGGCACCACCTCTACCTTGGTTATACAGTAATGAAAACAAAATACTCTTCATTCAAAAAGAAATGTTTTACCTATTTTTCTTGAATATTTCAGCTATCTAATTATGTTTTTCCTCCACTTTTGATAGACACATCAATAAAGAATTGTTGCTAGGCGTGGTGGCTCACACCTGTAATCCCAGCACTCAGGAGGCAGAGGCAGGAGGATTGCTGTGAGTTCGAAACTTGTCTGGCCTACAGAGTAAACTCAGGGCCAGCCTGAACTACAAAGCGAGACCCTGTCTCAAAAAAAAAAAAAAAAACAACTAACAGTACACACCAGGCATGGTAACATATACTGATAATGGCTGAGACAGGAAGATTACAAATTCAAGGCCACCCTGGAAAGTAGCTCTGTCTCAAACAAAACAAAATACATCAAAACAAAACAAACCCCACAAAAAAAACAAGAGCAATAATAGCATCAGGGAGAGGTAGGGACTTCTTTCATTGGAGAATTATGCTTAACAAAAGGAGAGCAGACAAGTGTGGTGGCTCAGAGCGTCGTGGTTCACGATTGTAATCCCAGGAGGCAGAGGCAGGAGGATTGCTGTTGAGTTCAAGGCCAACCTGAGCTACATAGTGAGTTTAGGGCCAACCCGAACTACAAAGTGAGACTCTCAAAAAATGTAAAAGGAAGGCAGGACCAGAGATTTAGCTCAGTGGTTCTGGCGCCTGCCTTGCAAGCGCAATGTCCTGAGTTCAATCCCAGTTACCACATACAACAATGCTGGACATGGTGGCTCACGCCCACCAGCCATCAATACCACATAACCACAGTGCCAGGCGTGGTGGCTCACGCCTGTAATCCCAGAACTCAGGAGGCAGAGGCAGGAGGATTGCTGAGTTGGAGGCTTGCCTAGGCTCCATAGTGAGCTCAGGGCCAGCCTGAACTACAAAGCGAGACCCTGCCTCAAAAAAAAATAAAAAATAAAATAAAAATAAAAGGAAGGTAGCTGTGACTCATTTGGGGACAACTACTGCCAAAGCTTCTTTTAAATTTTCAGGATAACCCAAAATCAGACTTTATGTAAAATAGCTAATTTTTAAACGTTGACTCAAAAAAAATTTTTTTAACCACAGCCAAGAGAAATATATTTATAAACTGAGTCTGGCCTATAGAGGGTCTGACAATGCAACCCTTTGCCTACACAGTGAAAGATACGTGTAGACTTGACTGGTTAAGAAACTTTAAGAAAGGGCCAGGGATTTAGCTCATGTTACTGCATCTACCTGTCAAGTACAATGGCCTGAGTTCAATCCCCAGTACAAAAAAAAAAAAAAATGATGCCAACAATATCATCCATGCTCTTTATTTAATTCAAATAATAAAAATTACTACAATTATTTCATTAACAGGAGAATAAATTCTGTAATGCAAACCAAATCATTACACCTCATGTGTAAAGACCTTCGGTGCAATTAATCCTATAACAATGAAAAGCTAGGAATAATATACATGTTTCTGCAGTCAAGATATAAAAAACTATGCTATAATCATTTAATAAATTATACATCACAATAAACATCTTAAACACCATGTTTTGCCATTGTGTCTTTTATATTTTCATCTACAGAGCTCATTAAAGACAGCAAAAAGCAGGCCGCCGGAGATCTAGCTCAGTGGTTCTGGCACCTGCCTGGCAAGTACAAGGTCCCTGGTTTGATCCCAGTAACCACACACAACAATACCGGGCATGATGACTCACACCCACCAATAATCAGTACTATATATCACATTGCTAGGCATGGTGGCTCACGCCTGTAATCCCAGAACATGGGAAGCAGATGCAGGAGGATAGTGGAGTTCAAGGCTTACTTGGGCCACATAGTGAGCTCAGGGTCAACCTGAACTACAAAGCGAGACCCTGTCTCAAAAAAGGTGGGGGGCCTTTAATCTGTACATGGTGGCAAATGCCTATAATCCTAGCACTTTGAAAGGCTGAGGCTGGAACACCACAAATTAAAGTGCAGCCTGGGAGATTCAGCAACATAATAAGACTCTGTCTCAAAATAAAAAAATTTAAAGAGGCTGAGTTCAAAATAAAAGCCCAGTATTCAATGCCCGTAAAGGCTGTAGGGGAAAACCTGCACTGACTTCCTTTTTAAAATTTATTTAATGAAGAAATACAGCACTTACTATATACTATGTACTATTATAAGTGTTTCACAAATACTCATTTACTCCTAATAACAATCTAGTCCAATATAATACAGCAATGTAAACAACAGAGCTGGAAGCTGAAGCCATGTACCTAGGCTCCAAAGTCTAGGCTCTTTGCCACCACACTATACAGCCATCTCCTAAGGTCTACTTGGTCTGTAAAGACTTCCGTTAGTATCTGGCTCTCTGGATTCCAAGTTTCACTTCTGGATGTACTGAGCTAAATCTCCAGCCTTGATCCTACTTCTTATTCCATCATACTATTCAACCCTTTTAGAGCATACTTCCCTCCAAATCATTTCCTTTTCTTATTCCTTACTTCCTTCAATCACCAGAGCCAGCTTATTTTAAACATTCCACATTAATGTCCCTCAAATTCATTCTTTCAATCTGTATTTCCATTTAAATAGTCTCTCTTGGGCTACTGATTGTGAACCCTGTTCCTAATATTTTTATTGTTCTGTTTTGTCCTCATTTCTTCCTTCTGTCTTCTATATCAGCTTCCCAAAATTTGCATAATCTTCCTTTCTCCTCCAGCCGCCTTGCTTCTAATCTACTCCACTACATTTGTTTTTTCCCCCAAACTCTTTTAAAATTACTCTCGAGGGGCCGGGCGTGGTGGCTCACTCCTGTAATCCCAGCACTCGGGAGGCAGAGACAGGAGGATTGCTGATTCAAGGCTTGCTACATAGTGAGCTCAGAGCCAGCCTGAACTACAAAGCAAGACCCTGTCTCGAAAAAAAAAAAAAAATTACTCTCGAGGGTAAAATCACCATATTGGGGGCATATACACTGTATATAATTTTCTGGTTTGTTTAAATTTTTGTTATATAACCACAAATCTAGTTCATATGGTTAAAGGTGGCAAATAAATATTTACCACAGTTTGTCATTTTCTAGGTTGTGTTTGATGTTAATGTTACTGCTGATCATATTACTTTAGCCAAGGTGACATAAAAGTTCTTACTGGTATGCCATAACTGAGATTGCCTCAGGGTCATAAACAATATTATATAGTCAAGTGCCAAATAACCAGAGGCTAAACCAATAGGCAACAACTTCTCACTGCCAACAAATTGAACAGGTAGAATCTTGCAACAGACCCAAAACACAAAAGCAGGCTACACCTGGAAGAAATCTCTGAGTAGTCATTTTCTAAGGTTCAAATTAATAGCGATAAAGCTACAAGTCATAAGCAATTTATAAGCATCAAGGAGAAGACCTTTAAGCAAGATGCCACCCCAAACATCCAGCTGACCAAAGGCGTACCTAGAGGGCAATGAAGTAGAACAATTCAAAAGTCACCCATCTGTATTCTCTGAGGAGCTAACAGAGGAAGTAACAAAGCAGATGAAGGAGGCTCTAGGAAAAAGAGAATCAAACCAGAAATAATTTCTCAGGTAACTACAGAGATGGTGCCTATAATGAAAGACGCGATTAGATACTCTACAGATGATACAGAGTTTAAAAATACAGAAGCTCCTGAGCGAGCACAGTGCAAACCCGAACCTCAGCAGACAAGCCAATGACAGACTCTCTGATGTTGGTTGCTTTCAGTGTCTCCATCAAATCCAAGAAAAAAGGTTGTTAAAGAAGAAAAAATACTTAGGAATTAATATACTTGAAAAATAATGCTTTGAAAACTACTGATAAATTCACTACAGAATTCCCTTTGGAGTTGTAACTTTGGGGTTGTTTTTGTTTGTTTTTGAGACAGGGTCTCACTTTGTAGTTCAGGCTGGCCCTGAGCTCACTATGGAGCCCAGGCAGGCCTCGAACTCAGCAATCTTCCTGCCTCTGCCTCCCAAATGCTGGGATTACAGGCATGAGCCACCACACCCAGCTGGGGTTTTTTGTTTTTGTGACACCAAGGCCTATAAACCCAAGGCCTTTACACTGTGACCTACATTCCCAGCCCCTCTTTTTTGAAAAATTTTATTTTACTGCTTTTTAAAAATATTTTATTAGTACATGAACATAGTACAGAATGTTTATACTCCTTGCATGAAGTTGGTATGTGTATATATCTTAAATTCCTTTTCTTACTCCCTCCCCTTAAAAAATAAATTTATTTTTAAAAAAAATACAGAAGCTTTGGAAATGACAGAAACCACGAACACCAACAAAGGAAAGAAATGAAATTCATTAAATGGTCTGAAACAGAATATCCAGGAAAGTAAAAATTCCACTAAAAGTAAACACAGAAGAATGAGCCAATGCGAGGACAGCATATCTGATACTAAAGATAGAACTGTGGTTAAAGAACATTAAAGAGATCTTAAAAACAACAAGGAGACACAAAAAAATTAAACAGCTGCTAGGCGATACAAAGTCAATGACAAAACAGGAGATAGTGCAAACATTAAAAAACCTGTTCACAGAAGTAATGACTGAAAATACAGTAACAGCTAAATCTGGGAAACAGCCCAAATGTCCAACAATTGATATACAGATAAAGAAAACATATATTTTCCTGCAATGGGAGTACTACTCTGCCATAAAAAGAATGAACTTCAGACATTGATAGCTAAATGGATGGACCTTGAGACCTTACTCTTAAGTGAACTAATTCATACACACATTTAAATACTACAGTTTCTCCAATGTGAGAAATGAAAGTGGAAATAAGGACTAAACTATAAAAAAGATAGTGAGAAATAATAAGAAGAAAATATTCAAATGGGATAGGGAATAAGGAAGGAGGGAGAAAAGAAGGCACAAAAAAACCCCAAAAGAATAAAAGAAACAAAGCCTCTGTACATAGGGAGGGGGCCTGAGGGAAAGCGACAAATAGGAAAAAAGAGGTGGGATGTATCATGTAAAGGTGCAAATCCCCTATGGAAAGTTATCATTCTGCCCCCCTAAAATGTACCAATGAATATTTTGCTTTTAAAATTTACATATATAAGTTCATATTTTATATATACATACATACATATATGTATATATATATATATATATATATATATATATATAAAATGGCAGAAAGCTTCCCAACCAGGGAAAAAGAATGTGACATAAAGATAAATGAAACATACAGATGTCCAATTAGGCATAATCAAAAAGAATCTACACCAAAGCACATAACAGTCACAATTCCAGAAATATTACAGAATATTAAAGTTGTTAAAGCCACATGATAGAAATTTGATGTCATGAAATGCTAACTTTCTAAGATAAAGCTGGAAATCTGCATTGTTAGCAGGTAATTCTGATGCAGATGTTGTAGTCATCACCCTAATCTACAAGCCATGTGAGGCTAAGTAGTGCTCCACTCTCACTCATCACTGAACCCATATCAAACGACACAAAGCACTGTTTGCTCACCAAGTTCTTTGTATACAAATTATTTCCTTTGTACAATTAATATTCTCCCCACCAATCCCAAACAACGACATGCTTTCAAAACTGTCCAAACAACATCTCTATGAAAACTTCCTTGAAAACTAAGCCCTCACACCATCAAGTACATATTTTAATTCTAGCATCTTGACACAAACTAAATATGTTTATAAATTTTTTTTCTCCAGTACCAGGGATTGAACTCAGGACCTTGTACCTGCTATGCAGGTGTTATGCCACTGAGCTACATTCCATCTCACTTAAAAAATAACTTTGTTTTTTTATTTTTGTTAAAAAATTCTTGACCTAGGGCCACGGATGTTGTACTTCGGAGGCAAAGTCCCCACCTAGCATGCAAGAGGCCCTGGGTTCAGTTCGAGTACAATGTTATGTTACCTTGACCGGTTCCACAAGGTGCAATGAATACCAAAAACAATAAGCCCCAAATTGTTTTGGTTGGAAAGGGTAGCAAGTCACAAGGCAATCAATACTGGTAAAATCTACAGCTTGCATAGGGAGTACCAAGCAAACAACAAGTACTAGGAGAAAATGTTATCATCAAAATGTGTTGAGTTCAAATAAAAAGAGTTTCAAAGCTATCAAGTACCAAAGTATGAATTTACCACATACTCACAAAAAAGTAATTTTTTCATTTGGGCTTTCAGGTGCTCAACAGGTAACAAAAGCAGTAGAAGTCTGACTTTCTTTTTGTAACACTGTGGGTCAAATTCCTTCCTCCGCTCTGTATATAAGCATGTTAGTTAGAAAGTGTCTAGGGGCAAAGGAGGCATGCAAGGTTCTGAGTTCGATCCCGGCTACCACACACCACAATGCCAGGAGTGGTAGCTCACTTCTGTAGCCCCAGTACTTGGCAGGCAGAGGCAGGACTGCTACAAGTTCAAGGCTAACCTGGGCTACACAGTGGGTTCAGGGCCAGTCTAAACTACAAAGCAAGACCCCGTCTCCAAAAAAGTGTCTATTAGCTGGTGCAACAAGGTTTATTATCCCTTAAATTTATCTAACCTATCTTGTTCCCCTTCCAAGACTGAACGCACTAAGATAAAAGATTTACAGGGGTGTTCAGCCACAGTAAGACCCTCTTACTGCCCCAATCCTATGGTCACCCTAGATTCTAGCAGGACCTCACATGACTGAGACTGCCCCCAAGCAAAGACATCACTCCACAGGAACTTAAGTGCACTAAAGTCATGTGGATTTCTTTGGAACTGGGAAACCAGTACTGAGATAATATCTGAGATAAAAATCAACCAGACTCTAGTCCAACACAGTATCCCATTAAACTGACCTGTTTTATTCACAGGAAAGTCTGATCTGACCAACCTCTTCAGATCTGTGCCCCCTTCATTTTGTCAAACTGAGGTCTTTTTCCTATCATCTCGTTTTTGTTAGGCCAGCTTAATCTTTGTCAGAGCTGTGCTCCCCTTTATTTTCTTTTGTTTTTCAATTAAAGCTTTTTCCTGTATATTGACATGAATACCTCAATTTTAGTTTCCTATTATCATTAAAGCCAAGGATTTGTGCTAGCTAATGATAGCCCCACCTCTGCAACATTTTATTCCTGAAACTTGGACTCAGTCTAAATCTATTTTAAAAAAATAAATAAAGCTGTAGGTCATTCTATAAACCATTAGACCAGTTCTACTTAAACTTACTAAGAACATGAAAAAAACAAAGACTGATAACCTATCACAGATGACTAAGAAGACATGACAACCAATGCAATGTGGTACCTTAGACTGGATCTAGAACAGAAACAGACATGAAGGAATAAATGGGTGAGCTCCAAACAGCTTGAATTTTAGCTAACAGTAATATACCAAAATTAGTTTAATTTTTAAAATGACAAATATTTAAGATGTGTACAATATGGAAAATCCTATAATCCTTAAAACTGTCCAGCATAAATTATTCCAAAATAAAGATTTTCTATTTTTGCCAGTACCAGGGATGAAACTTGGGCCCTCGTACTTCCAAAGTAGGCATGGTACCACCTGAGCTAAATCTCCAGCCTTATAAAATAAAGATTTTGTTTGTTTTCTTTTGTAGTACCAGGAATTAAACCCAGAGCTTAGTGTGTGCCAGGCAAATGTTCTAACACTGACCTACAGCAATAGCCCTTTTCATTCTTTTAAATTCTGAGACATCCCCTCACTAAATTAAATTGTCCAGGGTGGGGGATTTAGCTAAGGGTACCACACCTACCTTGCAAGCACAAGGGACCAAGTTCAAACCCAGGCACCACCAAAAAATAAATAAATAAATAAAGTTGCCCAGGCTGGTCTCACTTGAGATTGTTCTGCCCCAGTCTCCCAATAGCTGAGTACCTGGGATTTCAAGAGTATGCTACCACTCCTAGCATAAGTTTATTTTTTTTAAAGAGAGGAAAGGCTGGGGATGTAGCTCAGTAACACAATGCTTGTTAGCATGTACAAAACCATGGGTTACATACTCACTGGCACATAAAAAGTAGGGATTTTTATATTAATGATTAAAATTTCAAAAAAATAATCTCACCACTTTGGGAGGCTGAGGTAGGAGACTGACACATAAATGCAAGTTTGAACCTACCCCAGGCAGCTTAGTGAGACCATCTCAAGATTTTAAAAATTGAAGGAGGAGGCCTGGGAATATAGCTCAGTAAGAAGACCCTGGGTTCAATCTCAAGTAGCTAATAGACAAAACAAAGAAAAAAAATCTCTTTACAGTAGACAGGCATAAGAAGCATCTGCCTGAAGATCCATCTGCTCAGCAGGCAGGGGAAAAAAGATCACTTAAGCACTTAAATTCAGCAGTTCAAGACCAGCTTAGACACTAGAGCAAGACTCTGACTCAAACAAAACGCCCCACTACATTAATGACTGAGTGGTTATGGTGTCTTCCTTAATAAAAAAAAGGAAGGGCCAGGGATTCAGCTCAACTGGTACCACGCCTACCTTGGAAGCAGAAGGGCCAGAGTTCGATTCCACAATACCACCAACAAAGAAAAAAGAGTTGAGCAACATGCTACATGCCTGTAAATCTGCTGCTACTGGAAAAGGCTGAGGACAATCCAGTTTGTGGCATTTAGCAAGACCCTGTCTCAAGAAACAAAATGGAACCCAGGGCATGAGAGCTTCCATCACTCTTGGAAGCTGAGGCAGGATAGCAGTATGAACCCAGCCTGGGTTATTTATTGACTCAGAAAGATACCACTTCGAAATAAAAATTAAAAAGGGCTAAGGATGTAACTTAGTGTGAAGACCCTAGATTCAAAGCCCAGTCCCAATAAAATAAACTTCAGTGATAAGAGCATTTACTTGGCAAGTTTGAAGTCCTGGATTCAATCCACAAAATGCGGGGGGGGGGGGTCCCTAATAATAGTAAAAAAGTAACCAAAGACTCATCAGCCTAATTCAGTATTTAATAATCACAAATAACCCTATGAGCTAATGTCAGCATAATCCATTGTAATTATGCTTTTTGTTTGTTTTGAGACCGGGTCTCGATTTGTAGTTCAGGCTGGCCCTGAGCTCACTAGGTAGCCCAGGCAAGCCTCGAACTCAGCAATCCTCCTGCCTCTCCCTCCCAAATTCTGGGGATTACAGGCGTGAGCCAACAGGCCTGGCAATCCATTGTAATTATAAGAACTGAAGTTCTTGCTCAAGGCACGTAGCTAGCCAGGAAGGTATGGCATTTTCTGCTTCTCTGTGTCCTGACTACTGTCAGGGTACAGGTTAAGGTTAGACCTAAGTGTTGGGGTCCCAGTGTCCAGGTACTGGGCTGTGGAGCATCCCAATTTTGGGGTCCAGACACCCCAACTGCCATCAGAATACAGGTTAGGGTTAGATTTAATGTTGGATCACTGGGATATCTACAATACTCGTTTTTGTTTTGTTTTGTTTTGTTTTTGAGACAGGGTCTCACTTTGTATTTCAGGTTGGCCTTGAGCTCACTATGGAGCCCAGGCAAGCCTGGAACTCACAGCAATCCTACTGCCTCTGTCTCCCAAATGAGCCACTACACCCAGCACAGTCGTGTATATTTTTAGTTAGTGGTTCATTTAACTTTCTCTGATAATATTAAATGTACAACTTTTCCCCACCCTTAAAAAATAAATTAACCAAGCTAGGCACGGTGCCACATGCCTGTAATCTCAGCACTCAGGAGGCTGGCACAGGAGGATTGCCAGGAATTCTAGTCCAGCCCAGGCTACACAGTGAGTTCAACGTTATCCTCAAGTACATAGCAAGACCCTGTCTCAAAAAAAAAAAGTCAACCTAGAAAATTATATAACCAACACAATTATTTCATTAAGTTCGCCTACCCTTCTTTTGGACTCAATATATTTTTTTGTTTTTGTACCAGGAATCAAATTCAGATCCTCACATTTGCCAAGCAGGCACTGCATTGCTGAGTTAATTACACAACGCTTTTTGTTTGTTTTTTGTCAGGGCCTCACTATATAGTTTAAGATGGCCTTAAATTCACTACATAGCTCAGGCTGGCCTTAACTTGTGGTGATTCTCCTGCCTCAGCCTTCCAAGTTCTGTGATTACAAATATGCACCATCACACCCGGCAGTATCCAGTATATTTTTGATACAAAAATATGGAAAGATTATTAGATAAAAGATATGTGTTGACTGGTTGTATAGCTCAGTGTTAGAGGGGCTGTCATAAATTAAAACTGAATTAATCTATAATGTGCAGACAGAAACTTCATATAATGCTTTCAAAAATTAAAATTCTTGGGCCGGAGGGTTAGCTCAGTGGTTCCGGCGCCTGCCTTGCAAGCACAAGGCCCTGAGGTCAATCCCCAGTAACCACATACAATGCTGGGCATGGAGACTCACACCCACCAACAATCAATATCACATACCACAGTGCTGGGTGTGGTGGCTGGTGGCTAACTCCTGTAATCCTAGCACTCAGGAGGCAGAGACAGGAGGATTGCTGAGTTTGAAGCTTGCCTAGGCTACACAGTGAGCTCAGAGCCAGCCTGAACTACAAAGTGAGACCCTGTCTCAAAAAAAAAAAAAAAATTAAAATTCTTGGGCCGCAGGGGTAGCTCAGCAGTAGCAGACATAGGAAACACAAAGACCAGTTCAATCCCCAGTAATCCCCTGCTTAAAAATTAAAACTGCTAATTTTCCTAGATCCCCAATTTTATTGTAAAGATATCTCTCAGAAAATTTAACTTCAGTTTACTGCCAAACCTTTTCAACCAGAATGCCCATAAACTAGATAATCAAAACACGTGTATAATTTGTCTAGGTGAGTAATACCGTTTTTATTTTCATTTTTTTGCACAGTGCTGGGAATTGAACACAGGGCATATTTAGTGATCTATATCCACAGCTCTTTATTCTTTAGTCTATTTTAATTATTTTGAGATAGGGTCTCATTGAATCACTAAACTCTCTAGGTTAGATTAAGATTGCTTAAACTGGGGCTGGAGGGTTAGCTCAGTGGTTCCGGCGCCTGCCTCGCAAGCGTAAGGACCTGAGTTCGATCCCCGGTTACCACATATAACGCTGGGCGTGGTGGCTCACGCCTGTAATCCCAGCACTCGGGAGGCAGAGACAGGAGGATTGCTGAGTTCACGGTGTCTTGCTTGGGCACCATAGTGAGCTCAGGGCCAGCCTGAACTACAAAGCCAGACCGTGTCTCAAAAAGCAAAAAAAAAAAAAAGATTGCTTAAACTTGCAATCTTCCTTCCTCAGTCTCTCAGAGTGCAACGATTAATATATTTCTTATAGTCTGATCCTGTTATACTAGGACAACTTTAAAAATCTCTACAAAGGAGGTACACTCTTCTCGCCAGTCCCCACCACCTAATTCTGGAGAGATCACTGAAGTTAGCTATTATAAAGAAATTTAGGACAGCACATCCTCTCACCCCACAGTGCTGCTAATCTAAACAGTACCTAGTGCCTTAGGCAAGCACTCTTAGCACTGACCTATACCCCCAGCCCCAATGTGTTTCTTTTCACATAATCTAGCATCCAGTCAAGTGTGACAAGTTTTTCTTTACTTATTAATACTATCTTCAAAGGAGTATTATGCAGTTTCTGGCACTTCTGACTCAAGTGCCTAACGCCTTATACATGCAAAATGATCAATACAAGACCATATGTTAATAAATGTCAGTTTAAATAAAGCAAGCAATAAATGTCACAGACTATTATTTTAGAAAATAAATAAAAACTGCCAGGCGTGGTGGCTCACGCCTATAATCCCAGCACTCGGGAGGCAGAGGCAGGAGGATTGCTGAGTTCAAGGCTTGCCTGGACTACATAGTGAGCTCAGAGCCAGCCTGAACTATAAAGGGAGACCCTGTCTCAAAAATAAATAAATAAATAAAATTTTTAAATAAGTAATTCAACTTTATAAAAAGATAATGTGGGGCCGGAGGGTTAGTTCAGTGGTTCCGGCGCCTGCCTCGCAAGCGCCAAGGTCCCGAGTTCAATCCCCAGTAACCACATACAATGCTGGGCATGGAGACTCACCCCCACCAGCAATCAATACCACATACCACAGCACCAGGTATGGTGGCTCACGCCTGTCATCCCAGCACTCAGGAGGCAGAGGCAGGAGGACTGCTGAGTTCGAGGCTTGCCTGGGCTACATAGTGAGCTCAGAGCCAGCCTGAACTACAAAGTGAGACCCTGTCTCAAAAAAAAAAGATAATGTGTTTGATCCCCAGTACCACAAAAAGATAATGTAAGCCAATACTAAGTGATTGTATTTCTCATTCTAGTCAACCTAACTTATTCTCATTCTTGTGACAACCTAACTTATAACCCTAATTTTAATTTTCTCTGTAAAAATACCAATCTACCTCAAAAATAGCTGAGGATAAATGATAATAAATACCAAGTTCAATGTTTCAGAGAAATGTTAAAAGACTTTAGGGAATACCTTTGCATAAGTATTCTTGACAAGTACAGATTCATCCTCACCTATGTATATCTCAACAAAAACCCACCATATTTTTAAAGAAAAAAATAAATCGAAATAATAAGTATTTATGATGTCTGTAACTAGTGAGCATAAACCGTAAGTAACAATTAAAATCTATAACTGCTATGCCAAGGATAAAAATTATATACATAGCATAAATTAAACTAGGATTCCATTTAAATGACTAGGCAGTGTCATACCAAACCAGCAACAAAGCGAGAACAAACCCAAAAGGCCTCACTGCAGTTAACTATTCGGCATATATAATACAGCATCTTTCTTCACGAAATACAAATTTCTCAATATGTTCGGCCTTAGCCAGGTGTGGTTGTACGTATCTGTCATCCTAGCACTTGGAAGGCTGAAGCAGGTAAACTGTGAGTTCAAGGGCAGCATTTGCTACATAGCAAGATCCTGTTTCAAAAACCAAAAACTGGGGCCAGAGATTTAGCTCAGAGGTTCCAGCGCCTGCCTCACAAGTGCAAGGTCCTGAGTTCCATCCCGGCAACCACATACAACAATGCTGGGCGTGGTGACTCATGCCCACCAGCAATCAACCAGCAATCAGCACCACATTCCACAGTGTCAGGCGTGGTGGCTCACGCCTGTAATCCCAGCACTGGGTAGGCAGAGACAGGAGGACTGCTGAGTTCGAGGCTTGCCTGGGCTACATAGCGAGCTCAGGGCCAGCCTGAACTGCAAAGTGAGACCCTGTCTCAAAAAAAAAAAAAAAAAAAAAAAAAACTACCTGCTTTTAACAACAAGGATTTACTCTATGGCAAATACTATTCAGAACAGTAGATACACTTTTTATTTTCAGGTTTCATACTGTATTGTATACTATTAGTCTGTGGTGTATGTGTATGTATATGTCTCTCCCTCTCTCTCTCTGTCTCTGTCTCTCTCTCTCTTTGATGATGCTGGAAACGAACTAATGGCCTTGCAAAAGCAAGGCAAATATCTATCACCGAGCCACATCCCAAACCCAGATCTATTTTAAATAGAGCAATTTTCAAGTTATTGTACAATTTTCAAATTATTGTACAAGATACAAGAATAGTGGCAGGGACTTTTCACTTCAAACATAATTATTTTCTTTTCAAAGTAGATAAAAACAGGTTATCTTTATAATGAAATATTTTCATAACACATTTAAAGGCAAGTTAGAATCTCAGTCTAGGAATGTAGCTCAGTGGTACAGCATTTGCCTAGTATACAGAAGATCTAAACACACACACGCACACGCACACACACACACAATTTTAGCCAGTCTGAGCCTCAAGTTTCTGGCAAAAGAGTATATGACTCACTGATATAGAACGCAATGGGAAGAACTAGAAAATTCACTCTGAAGATTTTGGTTGGGTTTGTTTTTTAAAGGCATGTTTATCTTAATGCTGATAACTTCTACAGTGTTTACAGTTTATTTATTAAAGGGATGAGCTGAATATCAACACCTACAAATGAAGTCTTTTTTTTTCCTGGGTCCCTAAAAACTTAAAACATAAAACCACTCACATATGTGTATGTATATGTATATATATATACAACAAAGGGGAAAAAACATTTAAATTTTAATATAATACAGACATGCAAAATAGCTGTTCTAAACAAGAAAACCAAAAAATATTAAGACACTGATATTTCCTTCCCAGAAACATCTTCAAACTTCATACTAGAGATATTTTACCTGAAATATTTATATAAGTGAAATTTTAAGTGTCAATCCCTACTAAAATGTTTTCATCCTCCTTAAAAATTTTATAAATACGGGATGAAGAAATTTTAAAAGCTGACCTCCAAATTTAGAAAGATTCTGCCACATTTATCAGAAACATACAGTGTTCTCTCTTACTTAAGCCAAATTTTCTTGAGCTCTTGATCACTGAAAAAAATCATAATTCTGTGCTTTTGTAAGTACAAATAGTAGGGATGAGGAAATGTCAGACATACAATGAATTATACCCAATTCACTCATTCCTCACCATACTAACATTTCTACTTTTTAATCACTTAAATAAAACATGTAAAAGTAGATCATAAACACAAAAATTTTAAATTGTCAAATCCTATAAATGCTTGATACAAGACATTAAAGTGACCTACTCTCTCTTTAAGTAGTACCTTACAGAAA
Source organism: Thryonomys swinderianus (assembly GCA_004025085.1). Lineage (NCBI taxonomy): Eukaryota > Metazoa > Chordata > Mammalia > Rodentia > Thryonomyidae > Thryonomys > Thryonomys swinderianus. The sequence goes on from PVIC010029353.1 coordinate 15,547, forward strand.
GGTCCCTTTCAAAGGACAACACAGGAGAAAAGGTCTATCTCAAGAGCCTCCAATGCAAACTATTTCTCTTTTCCCTCATTTTTGATGTCCATTATTGAAAATAAAAAATAGATGAATTTTAGTACAAACTAAAGGCACATTGTATTCTTATAATACTTTTGCAGTATACCTATTGCTATTTCCCATCAAATATATCTAGGTCATTCATTTAATACTTATTTGATTAGAACATTAAAAAGACAAGAATACATATGTGTGTATATATGTATGTAAAATATTTACACAGACAATAAGTGTCTGCTTTAGACTAGCAACACTGCTCTATAACCCAATTACTCAAAGCTCTTCTTGCAAAAAAAGGGAAAACATGAGATTTTAAAATTTACTATAGAGAAATGCTTTTGTTGTATCAACAATTAGTATCAAATAACCTTACAAAACATAAAAGAGAAAAATGCTATGAAAGGGCAATCTAACATTTCACAGCTTCAGCTCCCTTACTCCACCCAGTCTTCTCGGCTCAATGGCTGTTCACAGCATCCACAAATATTAGCCCATTTTTTTTAAAGGAGGTCCGAGGAGGTACAAAAATAGGACTTTTTCTATCAAAGTCAACACATACAGAAATATTCCATATGAAAAATTTGAGTTTCTCTAATGTTAAAAAAAAAACAGCTTTAAATTTGTTTTAGGAAATTCTTTTTTCAACAATCCAAACAATGATCATTTATAACAGAACATTAAAGAATAAATCACCCTAAATACAGATTACTATTCTGCTTTAACAAAAAGTACAATTTGCAACCATCAATTATTTTGCAAAAGTGCCTCTTGAAAGACACACACTGGATATTAATACCGTAAAACCTAATCAGAATCCTTTAAGTAAAACCTTTTAATATATCTAACAAAATATCACTACCCATATACCCACGTAGGAAATATTCCTCATTAAGTGACTGAATCTTGCAGCAATCTAGCTCTGCTGCAGCCAAAAAAAAAAAGCAAACACTACTGTGGTAGAGGAAGGATGACAATATTGCTGGTATGAAAGGCTCAAGTACTGTCTCCTCCGCCCTAGCCTCCAAAAAAAAAAATAAATCACACAAAACAGCCCATCCTCAACAAAAATAGAAATACCAAAATTGGCACAAATTTTCTGTTTAACCTTTAAAATGGTATGAGTCTTAAGGACTATGGCCTTAAGTAGAGCTTGTAATAATAGTAATATATTTTCCTCCCAATTGTGCCTTAAGGAAAGGGGAGGGGGGCCTTGGCATGACATCGCCCACCCAGTACACAAATTGAGTCCCTTATCTTCAAAAGCACAATTTAACCAAAGAGATGCTATGATTGGACCCAAACTCCAACCTGAAAGAAAAATTTACTGCCATCCTCCCAGGAAGTTTCTTGCTAAGTCACTGAAGAGAAGCCAGAATAACAGATAAAGCCAAGTACCTCTCTCTTATAGCTCAGATACTGATAACCTCCTCCTCCTCCTCCTCCTCCTCCTCCTCCTCTCTGCTGTGATGTTTAGAGTCAAAATTTGCCCACCACCTCAAAGGCATTTTCTCACCTGGGAGGCTAAATAGATTCAGGCACTGCGTTTCCTAAAGGAGTGGGGAGAAGAGATTAGAGCAAAGGGAATGGCAGAAGGCCTCGAAGCTTAATGTTAACGTCAAAAGCCAACTCCCGTCCAAAGAGCGAAAGGAAAACCCTGCCCGATTCAGAATGGATGCTGCAGACAGCTCACAGGGTCGGGTCCTCGTCCTTACTGTACCCAGAGAATGGACCACTGCACCTGGGGGACAGGGAGGTAGTGGGCCATCTCGCTCACGTCAACCCCATCCTAAGGACAGGTGGGGGACGGAACGCCTCGGAGGCCCTGTGGGTTCCCAAACCTGGGCCCCGAGCCGACAGCCGAGGAGAGGTGGGGACTGCAGGGCTCGCCTCCGCAGCCGGGGAGAGAACGCGGGCTAAGCCCTTTCCCCAAGATCGGAGAGCGACCTGCTCCCCACGCCCTTCCTATCCAAGAATACTTTTCTTGCTAAGTCACTGCGGGAGGAGGGCGATTCCCTGACTCGAGGGCCGCGGGAAGAGTCCCGATGGTCCCGGCGGCCCCAGAACCCGGGATGGAAGGACGCGAGTGAGGGCAGCGCCCTCCCCGGCCAGGCCCCCCTCCTCCGAGCCTCTCACTCAACGGCCGTCGCGGCCGCCATTTTGAGAGCGAAGAGAGAAGAAGAAGGAGGAGGCGGCGGCGGCAGGGGGAGGGGAGAATGGGAGGGAGGGGACCGGCGCAGCCACATCGTCAGGCCGCCGGGCCGGCCCGCAACCGCCCGAGCGCGGTGGAGAAGACAGAGGGGAGAGCGCAGAGCCTTGGCGCCTTACCGGAGCGCTGCACCGCCGCGTCCGCAGGGCCTCTTCCGTCCTTCACTCCCATCCACCGGCGGGGGAGGGGGAGGGAGAGGGAAAGGAGGAAGGAGGGAGGGAGGGAAGGAGGGAGGGGGAGGATGGCGCGCTGGGCCCGGTCCCGGGGAGGGGGAGGGGAGGGCAGCGGGCGGGCTCCTCGGCCGTTCTGGAGCTCAAGCCAAGCCCAGCGCTCGCGGTTTCTCTCGCTCGCGCCCGAGAGCTCCCCTCCTGCCCTTTCTTGCTACCTAGTCCCTCGGGCCGCTGCTCAATCGCTTCCTCACTCGCTACCTCCGCCGCCGAACTCCGCCGCCGCCCCGCCGCTCCAGCTCCGTCTGTCACAGGAGCTGCCCCAGCGCCCTGACGTCACCGCGCCGCCGCCGCCCCAGACCCGCCAGGAAGAGGGAGGGGAGCGAAGGAGGAACTGTGGCGCATGCGCGGGCGCGGCTCTTCCTCCCCGCACCCCCGCCAGCCGCGCTGCCTTCATCCCTGCAAGGCGGGTGGCCGCGGCCCGAGCGACTCGGTTGTACCGAAGGGCCGGTGGGCGAGCTTTTCACGCCCCTCGTTGCGCTGTAACCTTGGAAGAGCCCTCTTTTTCTTCAACCCAGACTGTTGTGTCCTCTCACGAACTCCGTCCTGCTCACTTCCCCGCCCTGCTTTTGCCCTCGTATTGCATACTGCGCTCTGCCCGCTTCCCCGGCGGGACAGCGGTTGGCGCCCGTTCTTCCCGGGCCCCGGTAGGTTCCAGAGTAAGAAAGCTCCGGCCGGGCTGTCGCCCCTTGTGCCGGCGGCTTGTGGTGTTATCATCACCCCGTTAAAAAAAGAGAAAAGTAGATTGGTTGGCTTGGGATGGAGAGCTGCTGAGGTTAAAACAAGTAGATGAAATGCCTTCGTTATCTTTCTTTTTATTATAAATGTTTAATTGGAAGGATTAGCTTTTAGATGTGATTCAGCTATTATTTTCCTTAGTCACACACCACACATCAGAGCCTCTAGAACTCTCGAAACTGAGTCCCAAAGAAAAATCTGGAATTTTATCCCTACAAGGAATGTCCGTGTGTGTGTGTGTGTGTGTGTGTGTTTGCTAAATTATCGGTTGAAATATTGATGACGACGAAGACTTGAGGATTTGTAGTCAATTTATTCCACACAGAAGACGCTTGATTTTTAAAACACCAGATTTGGAGCTTTGAATAATTCAAAGTAAGATTATTTTAATAAGAAGTATTGAATGAGATTATTTCATTATTAATTTATATTGTCTGAAACATAGGCTTAGGTTTATATTTACTGATTTTATACCCTGTATGTAAGTAAATACATACACTGCGTTTGAGAAGCACCCGTGTTAGCATTTCTGATGTGAGTCCTGTTCCAACACATGCTAGAAGTGTGACCTTGAATAAATTAACATACCTCTCTTTGGTCTCAAGTTCTGTATTTAATAGACTGAATACCCAACCATTGCGGTACACACCTGTAGTCCCATCTATCAGGAGGTTGAGACAGGAGGATTACATGACCCCAGGAACTCCAGCCTAGAGAACATAGCAAGATTCTGTCTCTTTCAAAAGTAAGAATGGGGCCGGAGGATTAGCTCAGTGGTTCCGGCGCCTGCCTGGCAAGCGCAAGGTCCTGAGTTCGATCCCCGGTTACCACATATAATGCTGGGCGTGGAGACACGCCCACCAACAATCAACACCGCATACCACAATGCCGGACGTGGTGGCTCACGCCTGTAATCCCAGCAATCGGGAGGCAGAGGCAGGAAGATTGCTGAGTTCCCGGCAGCTTGCCTGAGCACCATAGTGAGCTCAGGGCCAGCCTGAACTACAAAGTGAGACCCTGTCTCAAAAAAAAAAAAAAAGTAGAACAATACTAAAGTGACCTAACAAAAAATTATAAGGCTTTTGTGAGAATTGGAAAGAAGGTGCTTGAATAAATCTTACCTTACTGCAGCTCACGGATGACTCATGTAACCATTCCTGTTGTTGGTACCCAAGTTTTCTTTTACCAAGAAAGGTTGTCCCTATCCCTGAAGTTTTCAAAAGGGAATGTGAGCCACACATTTGGAGGATTTGGGTATTTACCTTTGTGAAGATAAGAAAATAAGGGCCAGCAATTTAGGTCAGTGGTGCTGTGCCTGCCTCACAAGCGCAAGTTCCTGAGTTTGATCTTCAGTACAAAAAAAAAGTAGGAAAATAGTCTTTGGAAGATCTTTTTCAAGGTTTACAGATCTAGGAACCTGTAATTAGAAAGGGACAATATGAGGCACACAGCTTTAGTCTGTGTGCTATTACTTATATCAAATAACTGTCAATAAACAAATTAGCCCTTGTAAGAATCCACCCTTCTTTCATTTTTATATTTTAAAACTTTTCATATTTCTGATATTCTGCTTAATATTTAATCAGCTGAATAAATAAGTTATTTCCTTTTTTTTAATCTTTTGAGACAGGGTCTTCCTTTGTAGTTCATGTTAGCCCTGAACTCGCTATGTAGCCCAGGCTAGCCTTGAAATCATGGCAATCCTCCTGCCTCTGCCTCCCAAGTGCTAGGAGTACAGGTGTGAGTCACAGCACCCGACATTGTGGTGTATGGTACCTGGGATCAAACTCAGGACCTTGTGCTTGCCAGGCGGACGCCACTGAGCTAAATCCCCAGCCCTTTAATTAATATTTTAAAAGTTAACAAAATTACTTAGGGGCCGGAGGATTAGTTCAGTGGTTCCGGTGCCTGCCTCGCAAGCTCAAGGTCCTGAGTTCAATCCCCGGAAACCACATACAGTGCTGGGTTGGAGACTCACGCCCACCAACCATCAATACCACATACCACAGTGCCGGGCATGGTGGCTCACGCCTGTAATCCCTGCACTCAGGAGGCAGAGACAGGAGGATTGCTGAGTTCGAAGCTTGCCTAGGCTACATAGTGAGCTCAGGGCCAGCCCGAACTACAAAGCGAGACCCTGTCTCAAAAAGAAAAAATTACTTAGAAATCAGGGGCACATTGATAAATACCAATGTAATACAAATAGCTACACTAACCTCCATGAACCTTGAGTTTATAGGTTCATGTATTTAGAAAACAAGTTGGTATGAGAATTGAGCATGGTGGCAGATGCTTATAATCAAAGAACTCAGGAGGCTAAAGCAGGAGCAACTTGAGCTACATAGTAAGCTCAAGACCAACCAACCTGAACTGCATAGGAAGACCTTGTTTTTAAATAATAAATACCAAACCTCTTGAAGTGAAGCTAACAAAACTTTCTCCCTGGATGTGGTTTTTCTGACAAAAAAAAAAAAAAAGAACAACTGTATTATATGCTTAACTTGATTTGGAGCACTGTGTCATGGTTCTGTGTACTTTCAGGTAGTAGATAACAATATAGATCCATTTTAATCCTTGTCCACTGAAAATGGAGAATTAGGACATCTATGATATCAATCATAATTCATAAAGACCTACTATATTCATCCAGGAAACATTTAATAATGCATATTTTGAATGATGTTTCTTAAAAAATATAAACATCCCTTTTTTACTTAGCACAATTTAACAATCTCCCCATTCATTTGAGTTGCAAATCTTTATTTTTCCAGCAGACATTTTCAAAATGGAAACATTTGTTTTGATTTATGCAGTAAAATTAGTGTTACTTTAAACAATTCTGCAAATAAGCTGACTGAAAGAATCACTCCAAAAATATTGCTATTGGAGAAAGAATAAAATGTCTTCTAAAAGTAGAGCACAAAAATTTCTTCACAATGAGTACCAATGCTAAAAGATTATTTTTTAATTGAATTCTTTATTGGTACAATTTATATACATCTCAAAATCACATACAACATTGGGAAATTTGTACCAGTATATGCCACAAGTTAATTCTCATTTTTACCCATATCCCTACCCACTCCCCCCTCCTCCCCCCTTTATACATGCTCTTTTATTTTATTTTATTTTATTTTATTTTATTTTATTTTATTTTATTTTATTTTTTTGCTTTTTTGGAGACAGGGTCTTGCTTTGTAGTTCAGGCTGGCCCTGAGCTCACCATGGTGCCCAGGCAAGCCGCCGCGAACTCAGCAATCCTCCCGTCTCTGCCTCCCGAGTGCTGGGATTACAGGCGTGAGCCACCACGCCCAGCATTATATGTGGTAACCGGGGATCGAACTCCGGTCCTTGCACTTGTAAGGCAGGTGCCGGAACCACTGAGCTAACCCTCCGGCCCTCTTTTATTTTCTTTCTGTATCATATTTATTCCTTCCCCTCATCACATTCCCACACCAAGCTTCCTATAGAAATATTCCACTCTATAAAAGCTGTCCTACTTTCTAGAACTCATTTGCATCTACAGGTGTTCATGCCAAAGAGAAGATCCGGGATTTGTCTATCTGTGATCTATTGATTTCACTTATTAGTATATCCTCCAGATGTCTCCATTTGCACCTAAATGGATCGATCTTGTCATTCTTTATGGCAGAGTAATACTCCATTTTGTAAAAAAAAACACATCTTCTTTATCCACTCTCCAGTTGATGGACATTTGGGTTGTTTCCAAGATTGAGCTATCACAAACTGAGCTGCTATGAACAAGGGTGTACATCTGTCTTTCCAATGTGAGTTTTTAAGT
>PVIC010029354.1:8616-22691 GCA_004025085.1 Thryonomys swinderianus
GGGGATCGAACTCAGGTCCTTGCGCTTGCAAGGCAGGCGCCGGAACCACTGAGCTAACCCTCCGGCCCTTTGTTTTGTCTTTTTCCCCCTCCACTGAAGTTTCTTTCTTAGGTTATTTCTAACTTTCAGGCATTGCAAGGGGGATTAGGGATTTTGTTTTGTTTTGTTTTTTTCTGTCTAACCTGTGGACTGACCAGGATTCTACGCTAACAAAAAGGCACTTGTTCAGCCTGAAGGACAGGAGGTAACAGCACGCTTTCTGCTCTCTGTGGGATGGCCCTGGCCAGGGTCCTTGGTGGAAGATACAAATGGCATGTCTGAGGTTATAAAGACCAGATAAAAATGTGCTAGACAAAGGGCTGGAAGGGAGTGGACAACCTTAAATGTCTGACATTTTCCATGTTTAAAAAATATAGTCTTAAACCCCATTTGGAAAACAAAACTCTGAGTTCTGGCAACAGTAGCCAAGATTTATTCATTGAAAGGGGCCTCTCATTCTTTTACAGTCTCATGTTTCTTAGGTGTCAGTACATATTTCAACCAAAATGATTCTTGATTGAGGAATTATTTCATCCTGAGGGCTTCCTTTTGTTTTGTAGCTGTACTTTTGATTTACATAGGTATTTGTTCTCAGGTCCTTCAGGATGAATCTTCAGTAGCTGGATCTATACCTTTTTGCTTGAGTCTTCCAATGGATATTTCCAAATTTTGCTGGGAAGGATTGCATGTAAATCCCATGTTTGTAAGTCTCAAATAATAAAAAGTGCTTCTTCCAGCAAGACATACAGTCATACTCAGCTCTGAGAAAAAGATAACCAACCTGAGGTAAGACAGCTCTGGAGCAAACTGGACAATTAACTGGGTGAAATGCATCAAAGGTCATAGAAACCTGTAGCTCATGGGTTGAGCAAGATGTTTAGTGAAGAGAGGATTTGTGCAGAACATGAGACACAAAATGATGTCTAACTGAGGAGTGTGAGCCAATCTGAAAAGTGCTATTTTTCAGTTCCTCATTTGAATCTGGTGCTGTAGGCAAGACCAATCAGAAGGTGCTCTTTTTGACTCTTTATTTGCATAACCAATCAAAAGATACTGCTTCTGATCCTTTATTTACATCTAATGGAAAACCAAACAAGTTTTTCCATAGGATAGTTTATACTTATCATGGGGGCAACTTAGTTTTTGTTGCAACAGATTAGCCAATGTTTGTTTGCATGAGGAAAACCCAGCCCTGGGATTTGGGGTATAAAAGACCCTTTTCCCTCAGCTGGGAACCTTTTCACCTACCCAGTCTTATGCAGTAGAACTTACTTCTTTCTCACCTAAACTAAACATACATCCTTGCTGGTTCTGGAATGAAACCCACAGGACACTTAATCCAGCGGTGAACCCGAATAGACAGGTCCTACATATTGAGGAATTTGTTTAGAACACAATACAAAACATCAAATTCTGTTGGCCCTGCAAACCGTAAAACACTTATAATTCAAACCATAAATGATAATAATAAAAGGGAAACAAAAGAAATGAAGGAAACAAGCAAGTCAGTACTCTTTCTAGACTCAAGCCAATGGTATTTTGTTTGTTTCTTTGTTTGGAAGTTGTTTTTGTTACTAGAGCTTAGTCTGTCAGTGGTTTCTCTGACTTACTTGCCCTGTGATTCTCTAAGCTCTCACATCTTAGCAATAACACAAGTACTCACCTCATAGGGTGTTGTGCACGCTAAGTATAATAAGGGTTATAAAGTAAGTGTTGCATAAATATTGCTATTGTTTTGTTGTTGTAGTTGTTTGTTTGTTTTTTTGAGACAGGGTCTCGCTTTGTAGTTCAGGCTGGCCCTGCGCTCACTTTTAGTCCAGGCAAGCCTTGAACTCAGCAATCCTCCTGCCTCTGCCTCCCAAGTGCTGGGATTACAGGCGTGAGCCACTACACTTGGCCCATTTTCTTTTTTTAGATGTGATCACAGGTGTTGTTTTAAGAGATTCAGCTAGATCATACCTTCTACATTAAAGTTAATTTTTTAAATTGAATTTATTGATACATTTTAAATAACATCATGATCACATTTAACCTTGCAGATTTTTACCTGTACATGGTATATCTTGATTCTCATTATTTTCCTACTCCTCTGCCCTTCCTAACACACCCAGCCCCCATAAGCTATATTTCTATTTTTACCATCAGATTTTTTCTTTACTTTTCCCTACCTCCTTTTTCCTTTCCCTTGAACATTTTCTTCCTCTTTCATTATACTTATCGTACATTCTGGACCTCATTTACACCTTTAGTTTCTCATGCTAGAGAAATAATATATCACTTACACATCTGTGTCATATTTATTTCACTTATGAATATGTCCTCAAGGTGCATCCAATTAAGTATAAGTGTCTCTAATTTATCATTCCTTATGGCTAATACTCAATTTCATAAAATGATAACCATCATTCTTGATAGCAGTCATTCTTTCTGGAGTGAAGCAGAATCTCAGGATTATTTTCATCTGCATCACTTGAATGACCAGTGATGCTCAATATTTTTTCATATGTTTGCTTGCTGTTTCTACTTCTTCATCTGAAAAAACAAATGTTCATTTCAGATGCTCATTTTTGAATTGGGTCTTTAAGTTTGGGATTCTGATATTTTTTAGACTCTTTATATATTCTAGATAGTAGTCCTTGACTGAGGAACAGTTGGTAAAATTTTTTACCCTCATTGTAGGTTGTCTTTTTGCTTTGTTGGTGGTTTCCCTTGCTGTGCAGAAGCTGTTTAATAAGATGAGATCCCAGGTGTTGATTTTTTGTGTTAATTCCTGTGCCACTGAGGTTTCGTTCATAAAATCTATTTTATTATGAAAAAAAATCTTCTTTATCCAGTCTTCAATTGATAGGCATTTAGGCTGTCTCCAAGATTTAACTATTATAAACTGAGTTGCTATAAACATGAGTGTACATATGTTGCTGTGGTATGATTCTTTTAATTCTTTTGTGTACACACTTAGCAGGGAAATGGCAGAGTCAAATGGGACCTCTAATACTAGTTTTTTGAGAATCTCCACACTGATCTCCATAGTGGTTGTACCAGTCTACATTCCCACCACCAGTGGAGAAGCATTGCTCTCTCCACACAGCTTCACCAGCATTTGTTGTTGTTTTATTTCTTGATAGCAGCCATTCTTTCTGAAGTGAGGTGAAATCTCAGTGTTGTTTTCATCTTCATTTCAACATCAGAGAAAATAATAATGCTTAAAATATGCCTGGTTTTGGTATACATTAACATCATAGTACAAGGGACAAAAATGTCCAAATATGGCTATCATGTCTCTTCACTGTAGCCCACCTTATGTTATAGGGTGTATTTTTATTTTTATTTTTTCCTAGTTCTACTTGGCTCAAGCTCACTCAGTAGAGTCCATTTTCTCCTTGCCCTTCTGGTCTTATCCTACCTTTAATATGAGTGAAATTTTGCCACTGTTAGAAAAGTGTCAAAATATTATAAAAGAGACATTATACTTACAAACACAGCAAAGTATAGTTTGGTGAGAATATGGAATGTTAACTTGAATATCTGATTAGGTGGAGAAAGGTATTGCAGACTGACCTAAAAATATTCTAACTTTTACAGAAATCATTACTGATATGAGTAATTTTTGGAACTGGATTTTTGGAAGTGATGGATGTGATTTGCTATAAGAGAGAAGGAATAGTTAATTAAAGTTGTTTACTATTTAGTAGAATTACTCAAAAAAACTGCTACATAAAAGAGTCTTCATAGTTTACTAAAATTGATGAAAGACAATGATCAGAGGAAAATTTTCAGTTTCTGTTAAACCTTTTGAGAATGTCAGAAGAAATAAAATTTAAGAGATAACATGACTTAGGTAATAGAATTTGGGGCTTTGCCACTTCCTGGGACACAAAACCTGGGGCAAAATCTGATGTCACTTCTTTGTCTTTACCCACTCTGGAGTGAGGTGGCCTGGGTTGTGTGGTTCCCAAAGTCTCCTCCTGGATAATATACTAAAAAGTGAAATACATATTTATTGAAAGTTTGCCCTGTGGAATACATTATATTATCTTACAGGATACAGAAATGTTAAATTTATAACCAATGAATGGAACTTGAACGTTTTCTAAGTCAAACTGTTTCTTACACAAGTGCCCATCCCTCCTGATGCAGGCATGTGGAGAAACAGGGCCCACCATTTCCCATGATCCATGGGCCACCCAGACCCATACAGATCTCCAAACACTGAACTTCTCCCTCCCTTCCCTCTAACAAATGACAAGTTTGCTCTGGACTCCTCTAAGCAGTTGGAAAGCGAAGAATTAATCCATATTTGATTAAAAATAACAGTATAATTGCTGATAATAATCATGATAATGAGAACAGTAACAAAAAAGGAATCCACCTGTGAGTTATTTCAACTCACACATGAATTTAAACTACAAATTACTTCAGAAGCTAAGCACAGAGTAATGTGTTTTGGATATTCTTTAGAAAGAGTGATGACCCATTAATCTAACCATCTAGACACAGATATGGGAAGAGGCATGTGGGAAGTAAGAAATACATAAAAATTGAGCTTCAGAGGTTTTTTTAAAAAAAAACTTCTAATTGATGTTTTGCCAGTATGTTATGAGCTTCTTCAGAGAATTCAAACACAAACTTTTGTTTGGACATCAAAGCATTTTTCAACTCCAACTTAGGTAATGAAATAAATGTGTAAAGTCACAGATGCACGGAATGCTTTGTGTAGCTAGTCATTTTATCACAACCATATTATTTTTAAATAGCAGTGTATATTTAACTGTAATACCTAGGAAGAAATTTAGAATCATCAAAAGATTGATTTGTAAATGAAGGAGAAGGAGGAGGAGGAGGAGGAGACGATGACAAGGATGACACTATGTAATGCCCAGTGTGGCTTATTCAGAATAAATTCCACTGGACTAATCTGATCTTGTTAAAGAGAGTGACAGACCTGACAAATGATGGCCTGTGGGTATAAAAGAAAAGACAACAAAGATAAAATGTGTAAGGCTATGGTAATGAGTAGGGTACATTCAAGGCTAGCTTCAGGTGAGTTTATTCTAGACAGGTGGATGTATACAGTTTTTCAGAATCATTTATTTGTTGGTCCCTTTGGAGTTTCAGTTATCTCTCTGTAAAAAATGGCAAGGTAAATGTTTTTCAAACTATATGCCTTGGCCTCTTTAAGGGTGATATAGTTTATGTCTAGATGTCTCTCAGGAGCTGCACATGGAGCTGCACTCACACATGGAGATTTTGGAAGAGGATTTAGATGATGGGGGCACTACAGATGACTTTCTGTTAGGAGGTGGAGCCTGGTTGGGAGGCAGGTCACTGAGGGCATGACCCTGAACAGCAAATCTCCCCTCTCTGTTCCTCCCTTCTTTTTCTGCTTCCTGTCCACCATGATGTGAGCGGCCTTCCTCAACCAGCCCCTCTACTTTGCCTTCTTCTGCTAGATCTGGCTGATTATGGACTAAAACTATGAGTCAAAATAGGCCTCTCCTCCTCTGAGTTATGAGAATTGTGTCCCAGTAACAAGTGGTTCAGACATCAGGTCAAATGTTCATCTAGTAGGTAACAATTACCATAGAGTAAAACAGATTAGAACCAATGAGAGTTAATTGCATGGAATAAGAGAACATACTGTTTTGCATAACTGTTTTTTCAACTCTGTGTGTATTGGGTGGGAATGATATTAAATGCATTTCTTCCCATGGGTTGTAGTAAAAAACATTCAGAAGACACTGAACATTATGATAGCTCTGAATCCATATTATTTTTTCTCCCCTCAGCAAGCATTTATTGCACCTGCCATGTGTTTATAGCCCCTTGTGACTCTAACATTTCCTCCACTAAAGATGGGGCTTCCAATTAACAACAACACGTAAAGGTGAAATTATCAGCTTGATAGATTAAAGTTCAACCCTGTTTATTCTTGTAACAACAAAGCACAAATGAATCACATCACATATGCAGTTAACATATACAGGTTCAAAACTATACATGTTTAGCAAGCATACACACACACAAAAATTTATTTAAAATACTTTGGTTCCTAATGCAAACCAAACACTAATTTAGTACATTTATGAAAAAAGAATCAGAAAAAGTACTTTTCCAACAATGTGAGAGGAACAAACTATTTAGACCTTGTTAACTGTTGGTGACTAAATCCCAAGCCGTGTATCTTAAAATTAGTTAGAAAAAAAAAACAATCCTGCATAACAGGCTTTGGAAACTAAGCCCTGGGGAAGCTTAAATCATATTGGAAGTCCAGTAAAAAGAGGAGTTCTCATCTTCCTTTTGAAGAGCACAGATCATCTTCCTTGCTTTCCTTTTCCTTCTTCCCCTTTCTCTTCTTTCTTTGTCTGCAGTTAAACATAAATTTTTTTTTTTTGAGACTAGTTTTGTAGTTCAGGCTGGCCCTGACCACACTATGTAGCCCAGGCAAGCCTCGAATTCAGCAATCCTCCTGCCTCTGCCTCCTAGTGCTGGGATTACAGAAAGCCACCACACCTGTCACCATCGTATGTGGTACTGATTGCTGGTGGCAGTGACTCACCAATCCCAGTATTGTTATATGTGGTTACTGGAAATTGAACTCAGGAACTTGCACTTGCTAGGCAGGTGCCAGAACCACTGGACTAAACATTAACCATTTTTATGTAATATAATGCATTAAGAACACTATATTTAATGTGCATATAAGTTATGAAGCACAAATATAAACACTTCATCAATTTAAGACAAAAGAATATTACTAATACACATGCTGTCCAATTCAATTCTAGCTATATGTATGTTTGACAATTCATTGATGTAACTAGAGTTCATCCATTTTGTGTGCTGTATAATATGTCATTATGTAGTTATATACAATTTATTTAATCATACTCCTTCTAATGAACTACTATGAATGTCCTTATGAACTTGTTTATGTATGCTGGAAATTCTCTTGGGAGATCCTTCAAAGTCTGTTTCAGATCGTGATGCTGTCAAACCTTGCAGTAACCTGAACAGCTGTTCCTAGCCTTATTCCATAAGCTCAGTGATACTCCTGTGGCTTCCAGACATGTGAATCTACCACTTCACCCAAATTCAAACTTCTGCCCTATGGAATTCCTTGTCCAGGGACAGAATTGCCAAGTCTTTGGGAATGCATGGTTTGATTTCACCATGTGGTCTTCCAAAGAAACATGCTAGTTTTTGGTCTAAGTAGCAAAATATATATTTTTGCTACATCCTAAATGTTCTCATTTCCAACCTCTTCATTTTTATCTATCTATTGGAAGTGAACTATTACTTGCCATGATCTTAATGAGCATTTCCATGATTACTAATGATGCTGAGTGTTTTTTTTCACTATTGTTCATGTGTATTTCTTCTGATATGATGTCCAAGTAATTTTAAACACTTTTTCAGTCTGGCTGATTTGTTTTTCTTGTCGATTTTGAAAGTGTTGTTTATGTAGTCAGGATATTGCTACACTGTTGGTTGTATGGTGGTTCAGCTTTGTTTGTAATAATGAAATGCCATCAACTGAAGGGTTTAAACAATGGGAAATTTCTTTATCATAGCTCTGGAGGTGGGAGCCCAAGATAGGGGTGTGATCATGGTGGCTTCTAGTGAGGATTCTCTTTGTTATTTGCAGATAGCTGACTTTGCAAGATGTGCTCTTGAGGAGGAGAGAGGTCAAGAGCTCTGCTGTCTCTGTACAGAGGCATCAATGCCTTTTGATTACTCCCTGAAGGTGCCCAGCAAACATCATCACACTGGAGTTAGAGACTCACTGTGCAAATGTGGAGCAACACAGTTCAGCCCTGTAGCACATGCCTTACAAACACATGCCTTCCAATTTGTTTGTAATCTTTTCACTTCTATTATGGTGAGTAAGAGTAAGCTCGCAAATTTGTTTTTATAGCAGCAAAGTTGTGATATTATAGGTTCATGTGACTCAAAATTTTCACTCTACTGATTCATTCCACTTTGAATTTTTGTGTGTGAACAAAACAGATTCAGTTGCATTTTTGTCATTATGGATAATTAATCAGAAAAGTGCCATTGTCCTGAGAATTGTGGGGAATCTGTGTCATAGTGATCCCTTATGATGCCATCAGATCTTTATGTGAGTGTGACTATGTCTCTGCGTTCTCTGGTGGCCAACTTTCCTCAGTTTTACACCAGATGTTGTAAGAGATACTGTCTATATCTTCATATAGGGAAGGACAAAGTCATTTGCTAGTTCTTCTTCAGAAGGTGCGTGACATGGGCCGGAGGGTTAGCTCAGTGGTTCCGGCGCCTGCCTCGCAAGCGCAAGGTCCTGAGTTCGATCCCCGGTCACCACATATAATGCTGGGCATGGAGACACGCCCACCAACAATCAACACCGCATACCACAATGCCGGACGTGGTGGCTCACGCCTGTAATCCCAGCACTTGGGAGGCAGAGACAGGAGGATTGCTAAATTCACGGCAGCTTGCCTGGGCACCATAGTGAGCTCAGGGCCAGCCTGAACTACAAAGCGAGACCCTGTCTCAAAAGCAAAAAAAAAAAAAACAAACAAACAAAAAAAAAAAAAAACAGAAGGTGCGTGACAATTCTTAGGGCTCCAGTCTTCTGTGTAAATTTTATAGTCACTTTATCAAATTCTTTCTGGAGTTTTATTTGAAAAGTGCAATATATGTATGTTTAAAATTAGGAGTAACTGAAATGCTTGCAATATTGACATTTTCAATCTATAATCATGTTTACCTGTCTTTTATTAGCATTTCTATGCTATCAATAAAGTTTTAAATTTTTCCCAAGCAAAAATTTTTGTTATATTAACTAATGGACATATTTCTATTGAAATTATAAATAGTGCATTTAAATATGTTAAAATTATAGACAGTATTATTTAAATACATTACCCATATATACAAAGTTAGCTTTTTTATATATCTGTTATATATCCAACCAACTTACTGAACTCTAATATCAATTCCAAATATCTGTGTAAATTGTGTTTCCTATGTAGAAAGTAATGTAATTTGAGATTAATGGCTGTTTTATTTCACTTTTTTTCAAATATTTACTTAATTTTATTAACTTCTTTAGTGGAGGGCAGATATTGTGCTGTCTAAATCCTCTAACACAAATGTAATTAGAACTAGTAACATTGACAAGCCCTTTGTTTTTCCTGACTTTAAATCATGTACTTCTAATTTCTTGTAATTAAGAGATGTTATAGGGCTAGAGATTTAGCTCAGTGATTCTGGTGCCTGCCAGCAAGCTCAAGGTCCCTGTTTTGACCCCCGGGAACCACATACAACAGTACCTGATGTGATGATTCATGCCCTGATTGTAGCCCTGATATGGTGATTCATGCCCACCAACAATCAGTACCACGTATTGCAATGTCAGGTGTGATGGGTCATGCCTATAATCCCAGAACTTGGGAGGCAGAGACAGGAGGATTCCTGAGTTTGAGGCTTGCCTGGGCTACATAGCTCAGGGCCAGCCTGAACTACAAGGCAAAAGCCTGTCTCAAAAAAGAAGAAAAAAAAAAGTTGTCATAGTCTTCTATAGATCCAAACTATTACATCAAGGAAGAAAACTTTTCTCCTGATTTGCTAAAGATTTTGTTTGTATTTTAAATCATGAATGTTTGATTTTTATCAAATGCTCTTTCAGCATCTACTGGAAAATACATGTATTGTTTCATCTTCTTTAGAGCAATTATATTGCTAAACTTGTAAATCTAAACCATCTTTGCATTCCTGAGACAAACTGATCTTTGTCATGTTGGACTTATTCTTTCTCATTCCCTATTACATATAATTTTCTAGTAATTTGTTTAAGATAATGAAACAAACAAGTAAATAGAATTGAACTATAATTTACCTTCATTATTCTGTCATTGTCTTTTTCTAAAAATTAGGTAATGCTAGCATTATATAATAGTAATTAAAGGTTATGGCCTTGTATTTATCTGTTTTAGAAAAATGTAAATGATCCGGAGGGTTAGCTCAGTGCTTCCGGCACCTGCCTTGCAAGCACAAGGTCCTGAGTTTGATCCCCGGTAACCACATATAATGCTGGGTGTGGAGACATACTCACCAACAATCAACACCACATACCACAATGCCAGACATGGTGGCTCACGCCTGTAATCCCAGCACTCAGGAGGCAGAGACAGGAGGATTGCTGAGTTCGCGGCGGCTTGCCTGGGCATCATAGTGAGCTCAGGGCCAGCCTGAACTACAAAGCGAGACTCTGTCTCAAAAGCAAAAAAAAAAAAAAAAAAAAAAAAAAAGAGTTGCAAGCTGAACTAGCTGTCTTCTTGGGATGCCATATTTCTTGATACAAGAGCTAGCAAAAAACTACACATGCACAACTTTGGGTATTTATTAAACTTTTGCTCAAAAACCAATAAAAACAAGTTTGCCACTTCCAGGTGAGTGACTGAAATATTTATATTCAGTGTTCAAATTTGAGCTTTCAAGGAAAAATTAGACCTTACATTATATTTGGTATTGTGAACCTGACAGCTTCCCAATATTTATGGGCCAATCTGAGAATCCATGGTGACATTAAGAAGTATATTTTTCCCCATGTAATATAATGAAATATGTTAATCTTCGGGATCTTGATGGAATCTACTGTGGAAGACTCAATGTGGCTTCAGATTCCACTTTGCAACTCACTTGTATGAGGTTCCACTAGTGGAGATTTGGCATAGTGTCAAAGAAGAATATTCATAATAATATGAAAAGGTTATTAAAATACTCTTTTCCTTAATCTTTGCTGTTTGAGGCCAGTCATTCTTCATATACTTCAGTCTCACTAAATTATCACGGTGGATTGAATGCAGAAGTGAATACTGAGAATCCAGTTCTTTTCTATGAAGTCAGCCATTAAAGAGATTTGCAATAAGGTAAAGTAATTCCATAATTGTCACTAAACTGTTTGGCAAAATATTCTTTATTAAAATATAAGGTTCATACATAATAAGCTTATTATGTTTAAATAAATTAATAAATTTTTAAATATCTTGTTCTGTAAATATTGTTATAACCCACATAAATGAAAACTGTTTGGGCCCCTCGTGCCCCTGAGACTTAAATGCTTCAGAATAATAGATATAAGTTATTAAATTATACACCTATTAATTTTTAGCCTTTCTCTGCTAGTAAAATAATCATAAGTTGTAAATGGCTTTCATAGTGAAACTTACCAGCCTCCACAGTGAAACTATCAGATCTGATAATTTTAGAGAGTGGAGCTTTATTTGTGATATATTGAAGTCTTGGAGCCTAATAGGGTCCAGGAAACCAGGAGATACAGCATTTTGTGACTTCTGATGTCCTTCTCTTTTCTACCTGCCTCTTTTGTTATTCAGTTAATACAATAAAATAAATGACTTCACTGCCTATTTCAGCACATCATGCAGTTTTAATATGCAATAATATCATTATCACTCAGTAGTGAGCTTGGTAGTATAATTGTGATGTTTACTTTCATCCACAAGCAATTTTTTTTCTTAATTGAATTCTTTATTGGTACATTTTATCTACAGCTCACAATCACACACAACATTGGGGAATTTGTACTAGTATGTGACACAGGTCTCTTCTCATTTTTACCCACATGCCTATGCACCCACACACCCCACCCCCTATATACATCTTTTATTTTTTTTTCTGAATCATATTTATTCCTTCCCCTCATTACATTCCCACACCAAATGCCCTTTGGATAATTCCCATTCTGCAAAAACTATCACACATTCTAGAACTTCTTTACATCTACAGGTGCTCATATCAAAGAAAAGGCCCGGTATTCATATCCATGATCTATTTACTTCACTTATTAGCGTGTCCTCAAGGTGTATCCATTTGCACATAAATGAATGAATCTTATCATTCTTTATGGGAGAGTAATATTCCATTTAAACCCCACATCTTCTTTATCCAGTCTCTAATTGATGGGCATGTGGGTTTAGAACTGTGTATTTTCAATTTCTAAAATTGGTAGGATTTTCATTTGTCCTTGTTATGAATCTCTACTTTAACTGCACTCTAGTAAGAGAACATGGCACCTATTCTTTTAAATTTTCATGGCTCACCTTAAATCATAATATGTGGTAAGATTCATATTTGAATATAATATGTATTGCTTGATGATAGGGTTTATATATGTTTATTTAACATACTTGCTAACAGTAAGACTTAGTTCTTTTCATTATTAATGTATCATCTACTAATTTATCAATAATTTTTTGAATAATTTTAAAAAGTATGTATTGGAAAGCTTTCTAATGCAGTATGTTGTCCATTTTTCTTTGTCTCTCTAGAATTATTTTCATATATCTATACTATATTACTAGGTCAGCTCAAGTTTAGAAAAGATACCTATATTCTTGGAAAATTTTAATTATACAATTATATAATAAGTCTCCCAAGTAAAATTTTTTTGTTTTATATTTTATTTTGTTTTTATCAATTAATTTACTCAAATTATATTGAGGATGAAATTTGCCTATTTTTTTCACTCTTTAGTTTTTACTTTTCTGTGTCATTAAATTTTATATCTTACAAAAGCCTATCTGTGTATTTTTCCCAATTATGACAAACTTTGTGGTTCAGTTAGCATATTAAGCCTATATTTATTGTATTAATATTTTATAATTGTTTCTACCATTTGACTTCTTTTTATTATTTTCTCTTATAATAATTAATTTATTTCATTATTACACTATGCTTCTTAGTGGTTAAGATTATGTATTCTATTTCTGTAATTTAGAATTCACTTTTGAATTTTGTATCATCTATGCCAACTTGCTAAAATTTAAACCTGATATAATCTTATCCTTAAAAATATGAAAATATCAGAACACCTACTATAACCAACACACTGCTGACTTATGTGCCAGTATTACCCTGTATTTAAATCAAATAACATTGAGACTTCATAAATTAAACTTTGCTTAATATAACTTATACAGCTTCATACAAAACTACAACAGTGTAGTTTTTCTAAATTCTCTAGGAGCTTAAAAAGTTATTTGTGTACTTCTTGTTTCAAATAACATCCACTCTTGCTAAGCTCATTTTTATTAAATGTATTCTTGGGCCAGAGATTTAGTTCAGTGGTTCCAGCACCTGCCTCACAAGCGCGAGGCCCTGAGTTTGATCCCAATAACCACATACAATGCTGGGCGTGGTGACTCATGCCCACCAGCCATCAATACCACATACCACAATGCCGGGCGTGGTGGCTCACTCCTGTAATCCTAGCACTCAAGAGGCAGAGGCAGAAGGACTGCTGAGTTCCAGTCTTGCCTGGGCTACATAGTGAGCTGAGGGCCAGCCTGAACTACAAAGCGAGAGACCCTACCCCCCCAAAAAAAAAAAGTATTCTTTGTTCCTTTACAAATTTGTCAATGATAAACAGATACTCAAACAGGTTTCTGAATCAAAGGCCTTAACATTGAGCCATATCACAAATCTTTTTTTTTTCTGTTTTTTTTTTTAGTTTGAAATAGTGTTAAATGCCCCAGTGGTTTAAAATAGGCTTGACACTTTGATCCTTCTGCCTCAGCCTCCCAGGTAAGAGATGTTCACTGAATTCCTCCCCCTCTTTTAAAAGATATTTTGATAGGTCCCCAATTCTAGATGAACAGTTACTGCCTTTCAATGCTTGGAAGAGTTTGTTTTGTTTTGTTTGGTATTTTTATGTCATCTATTATTACTGATGTAAAGTCTGCTGCCAGTAAAATTTTCATCCCTTTAGGGGATCATTTCTCTTTGGCTGTTACTAAGATTCTTCTTTTTCTCTGTTGATTGGCACATTTATTTTACTCTGTCTAGTTGTGCTCTCTTCTTACTTATAGTATTTCAAAATGAGGTTCTGTTGCCAGAAAGGTCATTTGAAGGCCAGGCACTTAGTTCAGTGGCGCTGCATTTGCCTCACAAGTGCAAGGTCCTCAGTTCAATACCTCGTACTGCAGGGGGGAAAAAAAGAAGGAAGGAAGGAGGAAGGAAAGGAAAGGAAAGGAAAG
>PVIC010029355.1:0-22586 GCA_004025085.1 Thryonomys swinderianus
CTATGTCCTCCAATTCTTTGTTTGAAAGCAGTTGAGTGTATTTCACATTGATTTCCTCTGATACTTATATTGAAGAACAAACCAACCATTCAAATGTCAAATGTATTTACTGTCAGCATAAGTACTAATAATGTAGATTGTTGCAAGAAACAGAGAAATTGTTCACATAAGTAATTCCTGAGCCACAATAAGGAGGCCTTCAGATAAGTAATGAATTCTGTAGTCTCAAATCTGTATTGTGACCATGCTGTATATCAAAAATCTACCACTAAAGGGTCTCAGAAACCTATATTGGAGAAAGACTCCACATAATTCAATGCTCAGTGTAATGATACAGGTGTGTCCCAAATTAAACTCTGGTTTGACTCATTTCTCAGTAAAATTTGTCATTTAAAAAAATCTCCCAAAAGAAGAAAATGTGATTTTAATGATAAAAATATAATTTCTACACAGAAAATTTTATTCAGGGGTAATTATATATAAGTTTGCAAGAAAACATAAAGCATACTTATACATTAAGTAAAAAAGTGCAGCTATTATGTTTGAAGTATGGAATGATTAGAGGGATGGAAGAAAATGTCGTTAACAAAGCCAAGTTAAAACAACAACTTAGAAAGAAACATTCATTCAAAGAAATTCACTATATCTTGTTAAGAATAGCAAGCCTATTCCTTAAGCTCCTACAGCTAAGTCCAGTCTCTCTCCCAGCCCCATAGTGTGAAACCCTTACTCTGGATACTCTCCTTAGAGATGAGGGTAAGAAGACAGAGACTTCATTTTCCCACAGTTTCCAATCCAGGGCTGTGGTTTCATGTATCAACAAACCTTTTATGTTGCAAATCATTGTTTCTTCTGAGATAGGAAGGGAAGACAGGCTCTCTTTCCCCACTAGCTTTCCAACTTATAGAGCAGAAGTTCTCCAGAAACAGCAGGCTCAGAATACTAAAATCTTTTCCTCATTTCTACCCTCCAGCTTGCTTTTGGGATACAAAAGTATGTCAGGAAGGTAAGGCTGAGTTGACCAGGGACTGTGCATGGCCCAGTGCCCACTCTGGTGAAGTGTGTTGCTCTAAGAGAAGTGGGCTGCTGACTCTGTCCTTGCCCTGGCTCTTGTGCATTGACATGGTTTCTTCCCACAAGAAAGCTATGGCTAAACATGAAAACAAGCACTGTTTCTGTTTTTTAAAACCATCAATTTTTTCTTCATTATTTAGTCCTAAACCCCATTTCCCTTTGAATATTTACTATTTCACCATATCTATCATGGATTCTAGACACATTTATAACTTCAGCTTCTCATACTAGAGAATATATATGATATTTACACATCTGTGACCTATTTATTTCACCTTGGATTATGTCCTGAAGGTATGTCCATTTGAGTATAAGTGATTCAATCTCATCATTCATTATGACAGAGTAATACTCCATTTTATTAAAAAACCCACATCTTTATCCAGTGCACCAATAAAATGTACCAATAAAAAACATGAAAATATATTCCATAAATTTAGTCAAAGCAAGACATTAAAGATCCAAGCAAATAAGACTAAGAATGCCAATTCTATGTGTGTGGGCTGTCATGTGATTATTTTTTTTTCAGTACCAGGGATCACACTCATGACCTCATACTTCCAAAGCAGGTGATGACCCCACTGAGTTAAAACCCCAGCCCTCTAAAATGTCCATCTTTCAAGTAGAAATTATTAAATACACAAAGAAAAACACAACTATGTCCCATATCAAACTAGGCAATAAAACCTGTGTATGTAGGAACTTATTTATGATTGTCTTGCACTTACTGGCTAATGCATTCTCTCATCTTCATCCAGTTTTCTCATAACAGTGATTCTTGGTAGAAAAAATCCAAATTTATTTTACTGAGTTGTGTAATTTTCACTTTTTCAGCTTGAATTTTACACATGGTATGCCCTACCCTATTATATAACAGCATTCTTCATGTACCTTGATAATTGTGATCAATATTCTTACTTTGTTTAGTTAGTTCTTTTCTTTTAAACATGACCTAAGAATACTGAAAAATCTTTGTGAATAGTGAAGATAAAAGGAAATTCTTACAAAGTGTTTCATATGTGCTTAGAAGTCAACAAATTAGAATTGCAATATAGTTTATTGTATATAAAAAACAAAGGGATACAACTTGAATGACACATTGAAATTATATTTTGAGAGATCAGTATACTTTATTTCCTATATGCTTATGTAAGGAAATGTCATCATTTCTCTTATGAGAAATGATATAGCTCATTTTTGGTAAAAAAAGAATACATGGGAGCTCCTCAAATAAAGATGACAAAGATGATGATACTGCTTTTCATGGATATAATATTTAAGCTAATAGGCTGATATAAAACTAACATTCTTGGTCTTTATTTTTCTTATTGCTGACTTCATATCTTTATTCCTGAATGTGTAAATGATTGGATTTAAAAGAGGAGTAAAAATTGTATAAAAAACAGAAAGTATCTTATCAATGGAGACACCACTGAATGGCCATATATAGATAAATATGCAAGGTCCAAAAAAGCACACAACTACTGCCACGTGAGCTGAAAGAGTAGACAAAGCTTTGGAAGATCCCCTGGAAGAGTAATGCTGGATAGTAATCAGGATGATGCTATAGGATACAAACAAAAAGAAGAAGCAGAACAAAGAAAGTACCCCACTGTTTGCAATGACTAACAGCTGTAAGACATAAGTGTCTGTACAGGCAAGTTTGATCACCCGGGGCAGATCACAAAAGAAACTATTCACAACATTGGGACCACAAAAGGGCAAAGTCACTGTGAAAACCATTTGGCTTATACTGTGTACCAAACCAGTAGTCCAGGAAACAAGTGCAAGTCCGATGCAAACACGATGGTTCATAATATTTTTATAATGGAGGGGTTTGCATATAGCGATGTATCTATCAATCGCCATAGCTACCAGCACCATCATCTCACTTCCACCTAAAAGATGAAGGAAAAACGTCTGAGTCATGCAGCCTTCATAGGAGATGGTCTTATGGTCACTGATGAGGTCACAGATCATCTTAGGAGTAGCAAAAGAGGCCAGGGACATATCAATGAAGGAGAGATTAGCCAGGAAGAAGTACATGGGAAAGTGCAGTTGAGGGTCCAGTGTTACTACAAGGATAATGACAAGGTTGCCTAATAAAATGGACATGTAGATGATGGAAAAAAAGAAAACAAAGAAAATCTGCAGCTCGCGAGACTCTGTGAGTCCCAACAAAATAAATTCAGACACCATGGAGTTATTTAATTTTTCCATTTGTTTTCTCTTCACATATATTACCTAAAACATAATCAAAGTAAGTAAATTTAAAAAGTAAGTAAATTCTGTGAGACAAAATTGAGAGGTGAAATACATATTCACTTAAAATCTTAAAATCCACTGTAATATTCAAAAATAATAAAAATATTAAACAATAATGAATCTAAAACCTGTGAAAATAGACACAATTTGTGTCTGCAAAGACTATGGTGAATATTTGTCATGGTTAGGATGTTTAACTGATTAAGCAAAAGTCATTGATATATAACATATGTATAATAATCTTGAGAAATATGAATATCTCACCGAAAGGGTTTGGAAGTTCCCTCCCACCATTTTTTCTTTGAGAAACAGATTTTTAATGATTGGCTATAAAAAAAGACAGAGAACTATTTTACCCAGAAATTATATCTACACTGCATAATCAGAAGCATGTACATAAATGAGAAGCCAAGTGCTATTCTTATAAACACCAGAAAAACTAAATTCATTAGATTAAGTATGAAATACTGAAAATCTAAGGCTGATAATTTAATCAGTTCTGTAGTTTCTGCTGAAAGTGACATAAGCAGAAATGATAAAAGCAACCATCTTTGGACCGGAGATTTAGCTCAGTGGTTCCGGCACCGGCCTAGCAAGCACAAGGTCCCCAATTCAATCCCAGTAATCCAGGCGTGATGACTCACACCCACCAGCAATCAGTAGCACACATCACAATGCTGGGTGTGGTGGCTCACACCTATAATCCCAGAACTCGGGAGGCAGAGGCAGGAAGATTGCTGAGTTCGAGGCTTGCCTGGGCTACATAGTGAGCTCAGAGCCAGTCTGAACTACAAAATGAGACCCTGTCTCTGAGAAAAAAAAAAAAAAAAAAGCAACCATCTTTGAGATAAACGAATCTGTACCTGCTCAAGCTATGTCTTCTTATCTTTTTTTTTTTTCCTCTTAGGAGAAAATTCTGTGTATTTGATTCTTTCCAAGAGTCCAGACTTCACTTTTGGATTGATGGTTTATTGAAGGATAAAGCACTCGGAGAAAAAAAAAACAATGTATATTTGCTGCTGGTTTCCCACTGGTGTGTTTTACTTATTTCTGTCTCTAAAAGGCAGCTGGCTATTTAAACAGATTTTTCAAATCATCTGTATCATCATAAGCACAGAGCTCTACAAATCATGACTGATCTTGAGGCAATATCTCTTTGCTTCTCATGCTGCTGTACTTCCACGTAGAATGATGCCCATTTAAACAATGGTAGCCAGAACTTTTGTAACAGATCCAAGGAGGATATGCTAGACACCTAGAATATACAGTAATGTTTATTTTTAAAAGGAGCTAAAATAAACAGAAAAAAATAGAAAAATAGCTCATCTGATTGAATCTAAAATTCATATGAATACACACAAAGATTTGAAGTTTTAGACTTTAGAAAAATGTGGGAATAATGTTATAAACTTACATAAATTATAGAGAATTAATAGGCATTGTGCTGTACAATATTTAAGTAAATTTTAAAAATCCTGTTTCAGTATATTTTACTCATCTTATTATTTTGTGTGGGATCTAGAAATACATGGTACCCTCTTACAGTGTTCCCCAAGTAAATAGGTTTCTGACTAATTGTATTATAGAATAGTGTACTTAATTTATACATACCTCTATTTAGATGTAAAACATATTTTTGTGTTTATATTACTTGACAGTAATTTTCAACCAGTTAGAGTATACTAAAATTCTCAATAAGAGGTCATAGATGGTGCAACCACTTTGGAAATCAGTGTGGAGATCCCTCAAGGAACTAGGATTAGAGGCTCCATCTGACACTGTATTTCCCTGTGAGGTATGTTTCTGAAACAACTACAAGAATCATACCACAGAGACATATGCACACCCATAGTTATAGAAGCACAGTTTGTAATAACTAAATCTTGGAAACAGGTCAAAAGCTAAGTAATTGGTGACCTGACAAAGATGTGGGTTTTTAATACAACAGACCCCTACTCAGATGTAAAGAATGATAAACTTCAAACATTCCTAACTAAATGGATGCAACTTGAGGCTATACTCATAAGTAAAACAAAAAGGATACATATGTGTAAAATATTACTTTCTCTAGTGTGAGAAACTGAAAGTGTGAGAACCAAAATGAACATACGTGAAATAGGAAGAAAATATTCAAAGAGGAAAGGGACCAGGGGGCAGGGCAAAGCAAAGAATGAAAAAAAAAATCGAAAGTAAGAAGAAAAAACAGAAACAAAGCTTATATTTGTAAGAAAGAGGTACATGAAGGAAGGGGAGCAGGAATGGGGGAAATAAGAATCAAGCTGTATCATGTACAGGTACAAATTCTCAGTAATGAATATGATAAGCTCTACATAAAATATATCATAAACAATAAAAATAAAATAGAAGTAGAATTTGTAAAAGATTGAATAAATTTATATTGCCACTTTTTCATAAATCTTTATTTTTTTTAGTCCCCTTTTAAATCACTGTATTTTATTATAGGAAAGAAAAAATGACTTAATTGTAAGAAATCTCAGTGTGCCAATTATCTTTGAAGTCTTCTATGCATTTAACATTTTCTTAGAAATTCCAGAAGGTTTTGGCTGGGGATTTAGCTCAGGTGGTACTATGCCAACCTTGGATGCACAATGGCCTGAGTACGATCCCCAATACCAAAAAAAAAAAAAAGGCCTACAAAGAAATTCCAGGAGTTTTTTTTCCCCTTAATTAGCATATCTATAGTAAAATGAAAAAAGCTGAGATAAGCCAAAGCAATCTTGAGCAACGTTGGAGAATTATACTACCATATATTAAGACCTGAAATTAAACTACACAGTAACACAGTTTGATATTGGCTCAAGGATACTAAAATAAGTCAAAGCTGAAAACACAAGGAAATTTCCACTTAATGATAGCAGTTATACCAGTAGTTCTCTAGAGAGTTAAGAAATTCTATTACACTATGTAGCTAATGGCTAAACCTCTTTTTTTGAGAAAGTAGACTTTTGCTAATATCAGAATTCCAGATCAATAAATTTCTGGAGTTGGGATTATCATATTCTCCTAACCAGCTATTTCAAAATTCACCCTGGCTTCCAACATTTGATCTTTTTATTTAATCTCCTTTCCTCCAAGCTTGCTCTTAGGTTTGCCTGCCTCCTGCATGCTTCACCATGAATGATGAGAGAAGAAATAAGATTGCTAAATGTTTACTCATACTTTTGCTCAATAAATTTTGCCCGTTGGAAGTGTGACTATGCCAGGAGGCGTACTGTTTGCCTTCACATTCTCTTTTCTCCACAGCATTGCAGAGTTAAAATATTTCAAACGATGTGGATTCAGAGTAGAAAGAATGCATAGCAAAATACAACAGAAATTATTTTCCAAACCTAGACATATATAAATATATATGTATGTATATACACATATAAATATGTGTGTGTGTGTGTATATAACACAAAATAGGGATAGACTTTTGGGTCAGTAAGGAAAATATTCAGTAAATTATAACAGAATAAATAACTATTAAGGAGAAAGATTAGTTTCCAACTTCAACCTTATGTAAAAATAAGGTTCATAGAATTAAAAGATCTATATCTATACAAATAAAACACTGGTATTAGTAAAAATGAACTTAGCTAAATGTAATCTTAACATATTGGAGGTGATATGAACATTTTAAATATAAAACTACATTTCATGAAGGTAAATATTCACATATTTGAGTATGAAAATGAAAAATTAAGTACACATAACAAAAGAAGTGAAAATATATTTTCATACATGAAAAAGTATTATTTTTAGAGTAACTTAATATTTAGTGACAAGGCTTCAAAGACATAAAACAAACTGTGGATAATTCATAAAGACTGTCAGGTCACAAAAGTAGAAATATAAATAACTTCAAATATAAAATTTTCTAACATTCTAAAATGCAAGTAAAAACAATAAAATACATAATTTTATCTTTCACCTAAGAAGTATAAACTCATTTTTGGTCAGAAAATAAAATAGAGTATAACAATTCTCATATAGTACTTTTTGAGCACTGATTTTTGGGAGAGAAATTTTGCAATTTATTTTAATTTCTCTGTTTAAAATAGTTTAGTAAAGAATCCATTTCTAGGATTCATAGTTTAAAATTTCAAATAAAAATGATCAATAATTGTCATTGTAATATTGTTATTGATAATCAAATGTTATAGAGTACCACTAGACATTAATCAATAATATATAGATTAAAAATAAAAACATGTTGGGCTGGAGATTTAGCTCAGTGGTTCGGGCGCCTGCCTCGCAAGCACAAGGTCCTGAGTTCAATTTTGACAACCACATACAGTGCTGGACGTGATGACTCACGCCCACCAGCAATCAATACCACATACCACAGTGCAGGGCGTGGTGGCTCACGCCTGTAATCCGAGCACTTGGGAGGCAGAGACAGGGGATTGCTGAGTTCGAGGCTTGCCTGGGCTACATAGTGAGCTCAGGGCCAGCCTGAACTACAAAGCGAGACCCTGTCTCAAAAAAAGAATGCTAATATAAAATGTGCATGTTAGTAAATATTACAGAAATACACATGTATATATAAAGTTTTTGACAAATCTTAGTGAACTCCAGATTCACTAAACTGAGCAGTATTTAATCTAGGATATTGGCTTCAGTGTTTAACTGACATTCTAATTTTATATGCTGAACAATGAAAGTTTTTCCTTTTTATTTGATGTTAATCTATAAAGATATCAGTCACTTTGTACCCACAAAATATGTACAATAATGTGTGAATTAAAAATAAAAGCCCACACAATATAAAAGATTAAATTAGATTTTAGCCTTAGAAAAATAGTCCCCAAAGCAAGTAGTGTTTAGCTAATAAAGTCCTCAAATCAGAAAAATCATATATTTTGTAAATATGTATATAAATATATATTTCTATTTTGTATATATATTTCTATTTTTCAAATATATATTTCTATTTTGCAATATATATATGTGTGCGATAAGTTTAAAAAATAGCATGAAAGTTTGTAATGATAGCTACTTATATCAGCTTACCATCTACTGAAAATATTTAGAATGGAAGCAGCTTTGAAAACTAAAGTTGATAACTATTGATTTGATAATCTATTACAGTTAGCCTGGAGTAGTAATATACTTTCTATAAATCATACATCACCTTCATCAAAACAACCTTACCAAAAAAGCAAGAACCTGTCTTCTACTGTCTTTCCCCACCAGTCCCTTCAATGGATGCTCTAAAAATGAGGAAAACTCATGAAAAAAAATGGAAAGAAATTTTATGCTAAAATTCATGTATAAGCTAGAGTAACTGACATGGCATTTTACATTGTAAGAATATAAGAGAGATAAACAGAACAAATAGATGTTAGGACAGTCATATATTAGAAGTTTGCTGTTTAGGATAAAGGTGATTGTAAAGTCCTTATTAAATTATTTGTATATAGCAGTGATTATCAGAGACAAATAAAAAATAAAATATTTTAAATGATTGATAATTTAAACAGTAAAATAAGTGCATAAGTAAATATGTGTTGTTGTTTATTGTATTTTATATTGGTGAGAATGTAAAAAATGATAAGGCAAAAATTGCAGAAGCAAAAATTAATTTTATTCAAGAAAAATAGTAATGCCTCTTATCATTTAAAACTATAAAAGCTGTACTGGGCAAAATAGCCATATGTATGTATGTATGTGTATATATGTGTCTATCTAACTATTCTGATTATAAAATTCTAATAAATCAATAAGGAAAATTCCATGTACCATATATAAAAGGCAAGGTAAAACAGAAAATTTTGAAGAAAATATAAAAATGATGTTTGGAGAAATGAAAAAGAAGCTTAGTTTCCGTAGCAAAATAGCTGGACGTTATGCCCTCAAAGTGTTCCAATAAGTTACTCTGGATAACAGGATGACACATTTTACTCTATACCTGTGGATATCTGACAGATATTCTACAATAAGAGTTTTAACTTTCACAATAAATGTTTAACTTTTGAAATTAGAAAAAAGAACACTTGGTTTAACAAAGAATAAAACTTTTCAACCTTTACACCTCTTGCTTGCTTTGGCAGTTGTGACAAGAATTCACTGACACTGTTTCAGATCTTTTTCTTTTGCCTCCACTTTCATCAGTCTTCTTTATTATGTTCCAAATACAATAAGGGGAAATTCCTTTCGTTTAGGCAGCATGAAAAACTGTATCAATTAAAAACCTTGGGAAAACATTGCATCATACAAGTGAATTCCCTCAGCAATTAAAAGACCGTGGCAGTTAGCAAGTTAAAATCTTTGTGATATCTCATTAGTGTGTAGATTTTTGTCAGAAGGAAGAGATAAAAATAAGACATTAATATCTAAATAATATTCTTACACTTCCATGCATAGGTATGGGTATGAAATCTGAACACTTAAAAAGTAGATAATACTGAATTTTCAAATTTTTAAACTAAAAATAACAATAGAGATGATCATATTATATAAACTTTATTGTCCAAATTTCTTAGAAAAATTTGGTAGCCATAAACATCTCTTTCTTTATCTATATCAGCTGAACAAAGAACAAGAAAATAATTTATTTGGTACTGTAGGAAATAAATATTTCCTAAGAGTCATACTCTTCCAATACCTAAATATTTCTGTCATTTTCCTCTTTAATTTGTTCCTATTGGATTTGAGAACTCTGTTCATACTGTGTTGTTCCAGTACAGTTCGTGGTTAAAGTGAGAGAAACTTGCTATTCTTATTTTCTCTTTTTCACAAAAAAACCACAGCAAATTTCTTCTTTCCCCTATGTGATTGTGTTTGTGTTTATTATGTCAACAAATGTCTTATGTAATAGTTTTGTCTCGTACAGTATGTTAAAATTTCCATTTAAAATCTGGTCAACATTGCCCCAATATATTTTGTTGACATTGTCACTGAATGATAATTTTACGCAGTGATTACATACTCATGTATAGATTATGTTCTTTCATGAATAGAAAAAAAAAGTGTTGGTGAAATGGAATCTTTCATGTCATGGCTCTGTTTTATTCCTACTGTGATTGAATATTAAATAACGTGTTTTCATCTGGCAATATGTTTGGTTATATATCTTTCTCTCCTTATATCAAGAAAATTCTCAACTAAAACTTATTTTTACTAAATATTATCAAGATATAAAGTGATCTTTTAAAAATATCATAAATGATGCCGGCTGTGGTGGTTCATGCCTGTAATCCCAGCACTCGGGAGGCAGAGACAGGAGGATTGCTGAGTTCGCGGCGGCTTGCCTGGGCTACATAGTGAGCTCAGGGCCAGCCTGAACTACAAAGCGAGACCTTGTCTCCAAAAAGGAAAAAAAAATATCATAAATGACAAACATTACCTTGAAATAAGCCACCATTCATATAAGGAAAATATTTCTCATTTTTTATTTAATTTTTCCTTTTGAAAATAGAACACTGAAATTTTGGTCACTCTAATGTGTGGGAGACTACCCCACTGATTATGCCTAAAGCAAGGATGGCTGAAAAGAGTTAGGCTTATTTTTAAGTTAAGCTTATTTTCACAGTTAGCTTATTTTTAAGAAATGAGTCTGACCAGAGCATACAAGAAAACATACAGTTGAGGTCAAAGTATCTCTTACCCAAATTCTGCCCACAGCCTAACACAAAAATGTTTTGTCTCTTCCTTTATAATCCTTACTGTGTCAGCAACATACCCTCAGCAACCACACGTAGCTTCTTTGCCCTAACTTAACTAATAATATCAGCACCTTTGGGTGGTTGGGTCTTTGCTGCTACTTGGCATTGGTCATCCTGGCTCCTCTTTTCCCTTTTTATCCATCTCTATGTCTTTTTTCCTGCCATGAGTCATAGTACTGAGTGGGAGCTCAGACTTACTATAGGAGTCTCCAATAACTGACACACAGCATGGGGCTTGAACCCATGAGGGATCGCCTGTCTGGTGACCCGTGGTTAAGGACATCTGAAGTGGATCCAGTGTATCCATGATGCTTGGCCATTGTGTGACAAACAGAGGGTGCTCAAGAGGAAGCAGATATGCAGATAAGTGCCTCTGACATGATTAAAATGTCAGCTGGTATTAAAACACAGGGTAATCACTTCAACCCAGGGAGCAACATTACACTCACTTGCTCCACAAACAAAATAAACAAAAAACCAAACAGTGCTGGCAAGTAACACCCACACCCCCCACCCCACAAACCTGCAAGAAACAGTTAAATATAATCCTTCCTTCCCACGAACAAGAGTCTTGGATATGAAATTTGGGAAGAATGTCAGAAAAAATATCCAGACAGCTCAACAAAGTAGAAAAATTATCTCCTTTGAGACCTTAGCTGAGAATTTGACAACGTGGAGACTGGTACACTTTGTTTTGGGGTCTATACAACTGAGCCTTGGAGACTCTTGAGCTTCTGTCCCATGGTAATTTGCTGCGGCGAGGACCATCTGGTTTTGGTTTTAGAACAACTGCTCACCATTTTGCTGTTTCTCATATGGTGAGTTCACCTCATGCAGAAAATGTGACATTATTAATAAGCAAACCCCACTGCTGTGCCTCTGGAGAAGTCTGAGCTGCCTCTCCCTCTGCCTGAGTTGCTAGAGATGGGGACAGAAACATGCGGAGAGCTACTTGGCTTGAGTACCCTGGAGATGCAGACAGGTCACCACAGTCAGACTGAAGGAAAAATCAACCAAAACCTACACCCAGACTGGAAAGATCTGAAATGAGAAAGTACGTGGAAATAAATGGAATGAAAACAAATAGGAAAGCTCGAGAGAGCACCAAGAAAAGCAGCGAGAAAAACACTCTCAGCTTGAAAATCCTCAGTGCTAGTATTGTGTCACTAGCCTATTGCTGCCTGCAAACATCTGAAGTCAAAATAACCCAGCAAACGTTGAGACACTGCAACTGCATTCTACCAGACATAAGATGTTTTACAAGAGAAGTCAACTTGTAAATATTAACTACTGATAAATGTCCAATTTCAGTTTGTGTTTAATTGGCATGCATTTCTTATACATTTCTAAAACATTTCTTATACATTGCAAATGCACAAGAACTATAATTATGGGATTAACTTGCTCTTTTCTCTATTCTATTTATTTAACGTAAGAATCTAATTCAAATTTACTGTTCTATTGGCAGCCAAACTTAAAATGTGACAATCTGAGAACAGGAGAAATAAAGATATAATTGAAGCAGCTGAAAGGATGGTGGCACATGTCTGTAGCTCCAGCTGTTTGAGAGGCTGAGGCAGGAGGATTGTTTGAGTCCAGGAGACCTGAGCTGCTGTGTATTCTGCTGATCAGTTGTCCTCACTATGTTCACTATCCATAAAGTGACCCCACCAAGAGTGGGAGGCCACAAGGTTACTTAAAGGGCTGAACTGGCCAACATCAGAAATGGAGCAGGTCACAGCCCCCTTGATGATCAGTAGTGGAATCACACTGTGAACAGCCACAGCACCCCAGCCTGGGCAGTAGGGTGGGAATGATGAAAGGAGGGACAAAGCAAAAGTCATCTTTCCATTTCAGAGAGAGATTGTGTAGGCTAATGTTTAATAAAAGGGAACACTTTAAAATTTAAGTGGGTGAAGACACTTGTTATAGAAGGTTTAAAGTAAGTGAAATGGAGGAAAAATATTAAGACTATAAGTACAATAGATATACTTTTGATTTCAAAGGATTTTGCAAGAAGAAAAAAAAAGACCAATAATTATGAGACTATAAAGCTTATATGTCCAAAAGGCCTGTGGAACTCATTTATGAAGGAAATATGTATGCTTACTTGTTGATTTCAAGTTTTCATAAAAGGTTGATAATAAATGAGACAAAAATCATTAACCTGGGACATACTTTGAAAATTGTTTTGCATCTACAGGTATTAAAAGCTTTTACTTTTTCTAATTCTAACTTTAATTCTTATTTTCATATTTTTTAATTTTAAGAAATCTCTGTTAATTGATCTATAAAAAGATTTGACTAGCTTTATTTATAATTATGGCCCTACATATTATAAAACTGTTATATAAATAAATTAGATGAAATATATTTGAGTACATTCTAGTTTTATAAATAAATAGTGTTATAGTTTGTTTTTTTGTCCATTTGTCTGTCCAATCGTATTGAGCTCAACCAATTTTTTCTTTAAAAAAACTTTTAGGCCTGGAGATTTAGCTCATTGGTCCTGGTGCCTGCCTAGCAAGCGCAAGGTCCCTGTTTCGATCCCCAATAACTACATACACCAATATCGGGCATGGTGACTCACACCCACAAGCAATCAGTACCACATACCACAGTGCCGGGTGTGGTGGCTCATGCCTATAATCCCACTACTCGGGGGGCGGGGCAGAGGCAGGATTGCTGAGTCTGGGCTACACAGTGAGCTCAAGGGCAGCCTGAACTACAAAATGAGACCCTGTCTCAAAAAAAGAAGACAGAAAGAACAAAGAAAAAAAAGCAAGCAAGCAAGCAAGCAAGAAAGAAAGGAAAGAAAGAAAGAAAGAAAGAAAGAAAGAAAGAAAGAAAGAAAGAAAGAAAGAAAGAAAGAAAGAAAGAAAGAAAGAAGAAAGAAAGAGAAAGAAAAAGAAAAATTGGCTTGTAGATAAAGGTTATTCATATTAAAGGCATACTGCCCCACCTCCAGGTTGGTAGGAGATAATAATGATGTCCACAGGCAATTTTACAAATATAACTCACACTGTTCTTGATATAATGACTCCAAAATATTAATAGGTTACAAAAATGTATTAATTCATACAGTCTGGTTTTCACAGTTTCTTAAAAAAAGAATTGTCAAGATAATTAAATGGAGACCCTTAGGTTCTGGGAGACTGTTTAATGGGACTCTCTTTGATGAATAAAGAAGCAGCTCCGCAGAAAACAATTACTCTGTGTTTGCTCACTAGCAGGACACCAACAATTTCCATAGCCTTACAACAGATTGATCTCGATAGTCTCCATAGGCTTATGAGACTTACCTCAAAAGTAATACTTACTGTATTCATGCTTTCTGACTGTACAGATTTTCTAATACATTGCTTATGGTAGTAACTTCCTTTTTTTTCCCCTTTATTTATTTATTTATTTTTTTTGAGACAGGGTCTCGCTTTGTAGTTCAGGCTGGCCCTGAGCTCACTATGTAGCCCAGGAAAGCCTCGAACTCAGCAATCCTCCTGTCTCTGCCTCCCGAGTGCTGGGATTACAGGCGTGAGCCACCACGCCCGGCACTAGTAACTTCCTTTTGATTCAAGTAATTGCCTTTCTTTTATGCTTTAGCTACTTATGATGGCAGATACACTTATAGGCCATTATATTGTCTTTAAATGGCATCCTATCAAAAGATAACAATTTGAGCAAGATTTTTTGTTTTTGTGGGGGAATGAATGCATTTAACAGTGGCTATTTTACACTAAGATGGACATTTAAGTATGTTACAAAGATAATGTTATCATGATTGTCATGCTAAAAATATGTGATAAGAATCAATAATGTACAATGTACCAAAGGAGTGTCCCCTGTAAAGAAAAATTTCCCATGTTTTCACAGAATATAACATGGTCAAGCCAGACACATCCCGATGGCTGACACTGACAGGAACGGAAAAGCTCTATACATGGTGTTAAAGTGACCTGATGGACCTTAATAGATAGCAAGAGGTTAATTCTAATTTGTATAAATCTCATCCGTTTTGGTCTTGAACACCCAATATGCAAGTATAGCCCAAAGATATATGAAGTGAGGACCATAGTAATGAAGTTGGACATAGAAGGGGTCCAGTTGCTGACCTCATTTGGCAGTTTCCAACTATTTTGATGGTTCGCCACTGCTATGGGTCACTAGAAAAAAACTATTGTAAAATGTCTAAGAACAGGTTTCTAAACTTTTTAGCTAGAATTATTTTTTAATTATTAAAGTTGTCATCTTTTTAGACAAAATTAAAAGAAATATTATGACAAAACCTCAGACTTATAGATAATTTCCATTAATGGAAAGCCTAAGTTACAATCACTGTTTTAGTGCCTTAAGAATGGTTTCTAAACATAGTTCTTTTTCCAACATGTTTTTTATATTTTGGCTCTTATACTTGGATTATACATGCCCTAATTTCTTTTTAAAAATTGTTTATTCTTGCCTACAAACTGCTGAACTCCCAAGTGATCATATAGATAAAATCAGCAGATGTGGCATACTTTTTTTAAAACCAAAATACACAAGACTGACTCCATCAAGAGAGTTCATAATTGCTAAATTACACTATGATTTTTATTTAAAGCCTATTAAATTAGCTCCCCAAAGAGAATCTCTAACTATGGTCTTTCCTACCTCAACAAATCTTTTTGAGCTCAATGCAGTTAGATAGAAACTATGCCTATTCTCCCCTAACTGCAGCCAGAAATAGGTCTTTGGAAGGAGAAATATAATAAATAAACATCTAAGTCAGTTAGACACATTATAGGTCCTTATAACATATGTCAATTGAATATAACCTCCAGGGAATAGCCATTGTTCAGTATGCCCACCTTTTTATTAAGGCACAATTACATAAACAAAAAGGGAAAGTACAGATACTTCCACAAGCCCAATTAGATTTCATTACTTTCTCATGTTACTTTCATTTCAATTATTTTAAATTCACTTAAGGAAAATAAATACACACTATCAAAGCTCCACTGATACAAAGATAAATCTACAGACATGTCTTAGACACAAGTGTTGTCAAAGGATGTCCTAACTAAGAGGTAAATGACAATACAATTAATAATATGGGTATGGTTATTTTTCAACAGAAATAAAAAGATGTGGATATCACTCTAGAATGTATGACCCTGTACTGACTGGTACTCCTGTTAAGATCCATGCAAAAGCTGTGCCTGAGTGACTCCCCTCACTTGTTGACAGACATACAGAGATCACCAGATGAGACCCAGGAGCAAACAGGTCCCGAGGACAACCACAGCTCATCCTGATCCAGCTTTCAGCAAACCAGAAAGGAGTATTATGGAGACCACCATTGATTATACCCAAAGCAGAGAATAAAGAATTAACCCACAATTGGTTGCTGGAGAAGTGAGCCTGGCTGAAGTCTACAAGCTGAGATAAGAGTAACCCACAACGAAATTCTGTTCCCACACTTAACAACCTTAACTAGAAGAAGAAGGTTCAAATTACAACTCTATATTAGGTCTCTTCTGTTTCTAATTGGAGAATGCTCTGTCTTATCCTTTACAAGCCTTACTTGCCTTAGTGTCCATATAACTACACAACTACGTCTTCTCACCTGTAGTTCCCTTTAGCACACAGTATGCCTTCCCCCAAATTGATTGCCAATAAAAATCAGTGGCTTGGACTGACTGGTGTCTTTGCTGCTTTTGCCAGTATTGGTCATCCTAACTCCCCAGTTTCCTGTCTCGTTAGTTCTGTCTTTCAAATTTTAGCTCATCCTTTCTTTTTTTCTTGAGTTTAAGTATACATTAATGTATACATTTTAAGTATACATTATGATCACATTCCTCATTGAGAATTTGTACCTGTTCATAGCACATCTTGATTCCTATTTTTCCCATTCCCCTGCACTCTCTTTAATTCCCCCATCTTCACATGTACGTTAGCTTTGTTTCCATTTTTGCCTTTTTGCCATCACATTTCTACTTTGCTTTCTTTGTTTTCCTCTTCCCCCAATCCTTTGCATTTGAACATTATCTTCCTATTTCAAAATACCTAGTATACATATTTGGACCTGATTTACACCTTAAGTTTCTCACACTAGAAAAATGAGATGGTATTTACACTTGTGTGTCCTATTTATTTCACTTATGAGTATGACCTCAAGGTGCATCCATTTAGCTACAAATGTCTTGAGTTTATCTTTCCTTATGGCTGCATGGTACTTCATTTTGCAAAACTAACCGCATCTTTTTTATCTACTCACCAGTTGGTGGGTTTTGGACTGTTTCCAAGATTCAGCCATTGCAAACTGTGCTGCTATGAACATGGGTGCAAGGATATCAGTGTAGTATGATGCTCTTAATTCTTTCATGAATATACCCAGCAGGGAAGTAGCAGAGTCAAATGGGACTTCCAATCCTAGTCTTTTGAGGAGTATCCACACTGATCTCACAGTGGATGAACTGTCTATATTCCCACCAATTGTGGAGAAGGGTTCTTTTCTCCTTACAGCCCTACTGGCATTTGTTGCTGGTTAATTTCATGATAGCAGCCATTCTTTGCGGGGTGAGATGGAATTTCAGAGTTATTTTCATATGCATCTCTTGAATGATGAGTGATGTTGAACATTTTTAAATTTTTTGCTGCTTCTACTTCTTCATCTGAGAAATGTCGTCAGCCTTTCACTATTGCACCAAACAAGAGATCAGAACTCACTGCAGAGGTCTGTGATAATATCAGTTACTCTGGCAACATTACAAAAGTAATTTGGCAAAAAGAAGTCTTCCAACCGGCCATTCAGACTGGGAGTTAAAGAACTGATTAGCTTGCTCCTTTAAGGCACACATCAACTGAAGAATGGAATAAAAGCTCACTTCAATCAGAAATTAGAATTAAGATGCCCCCAATATCTGAAAAGTTTACTTGCATATCTAAGGTCACCCAAGACTCCTGTATGTTCTGGTTGGGGCCTGTGCAGATCACCTTGGGAACATTCTTCCCTGGCCACCATGGTGGTGGAAATGCTCAACTCTCTCTGGGAATGAGAACAGTCCTTCTTCCAGTGCCAAGACTCTACCCCAGTATTCTGCTAAGTCCAACAAGGGTTTGTGGCTTTTCCTGCAGTATCATGGTTGCTTGCAGTTGAAGAACTCTGATTTAAATTCATTACTCTTTAGAATACCTTGATTTTCTCTATCACTGTGAGCATTACTGTGAACCTTATTCATTAGGGTTAGAGTGGCTCACTGCCTTTTTTTACTCAGCTTGTTTTTTCTTTCTTTTATTGTATCATACTTATTATTGGTCTACATTGACCAGTTGATTTATCCTATCTTAGGGCACTGTTGGAGTTTGTGGACCATTTTAATACCTTGAGCTTACTGATTAATAAAATACTGTCCGAGAGTAATCTAACCTTCTTTAGACTCTGGGTCTAAATTAGTGTTTATGGAATTTCCTTTCATGCCAGAGTTTGAAAGTAGCTGGATTTTTGTCAGTCCCTCGATGATAGTCCTGAATTCATAGTATAACACAGCTTGGGCATACCCTGATGCGTGCCTGCTAAAATGTCCTAGAGGTATGTTCTCCATTTGGCTTCTCAGTTCCTTTGTTATAATTCTATTTACTCCCATTTGGGTTCCAAGTAACACTCTAAGTGACTGTCAATAGATAAAACTATGAAGACTTTATCATTAGACTGCTGTTATAATACTTTTTCTTTCTCATCCTGTGCACCAAGAAACCAGGATACATTGGACATATCACCATGTCAAATTAAAAGCCATCTTTAGGGTGTGGAAACCATCATCAAACTTTTTACATTCCTCTAAAATTCCTACCCAGTTTCTTTTTGCATTGCTGAATGTACATAGCTGAAAAATGGACTTGTACCCAAATAGTACCATCTGAGCTTGCTGCTTCTCAAAGGGGTAGAGTAGTGGCAGGCTTGGATACCAAGTTCCTTGAACCTGAGACTTTAGGGCAAACCCAGACCTGCTATGAGGTAGGGTCTGGATTACTGAATGAGCATATTGGTAACCAGTATATTTTGGGGAGAAGTTGACAAGAGGGAGACCTTAATAGCATCAGCTCTTGAGATAGGATTAGTCCAAGAGAAAAGTTCAATTTTGGTAGAAGGCTTAAAAATAGGCATCTCTGACTCTTTTCCTTGTTTTTTTGTTTATCTGTTTGTTTAGTAGTGATCTAGTTAAAATATGGTGCTATATTTTAGGGAGCCAAAGAATGGCCATGGTCTTTTTCCTAAGCGAGTTATATAGGACGTTTCTTACTACACGGGAACATAAGATGACCTTTCTGAATGAGAGCAGTTACCAAGCAGTGAGGAGATACTCAAGCAGGGAGTCAGATGGAATAGATGAAGCATTTCTTTTGATGGCCCTGCTAATAGGAAAGGTAAAAATAAGGTGTGACATTCTTGCAGGACTTTCCCTGGGACAAACTCTGACCCATTAGGGAATCTCCTGGTTCCTGAGGACATGCCCTTACAAAATTGAAATCCTCAGAATTAGGCCAATTCTCATATCAGAGCTTTACCAGCCATCATCTAGGTTCATCTGTAGGCAGTTTAGCTGTTATCAAAGTGTTCTCTGATAAATTGGGAGCCAGATATCTCTAACCTTGTCTGGCCACTAGTGTCACTTCTTTTTGGACCTTTGGATTTCCCCTAGTATCCACTACCCATCTTTTGAAGTGTGGAACTGGGATACCTTACCAGCTGGATGCATCAGTTACAAACCACCTAACATCACAGTATGCTTGTATAAGAAGGGGTGGTAAGCCCTTTCCCCATAAAAGACCAGAGGTGAAGGGCTGACAATTTTCTTCGTATATGGCTCTCAGAGCTTGTGGGTGACAGAGCAATTTAACAGATGATTCCACTAGCTGCCAGCAGGTGGCAGTCGCAGAATAGGATTAATTCATGCATAATTTAGCTTTAAAACGAGTAGTTGCTTCATCTCTTCTTACCCCATTCTGCAGTCCTCAACTCTTCTTTATTTTTTCTAGATCAAACCACAAAAGGATGCACACTTGGAAACAGAAACTTCATAATGCAACAATCACAGGTTAAATATAGTTTTAAGGTGGGACATAAACATGAGCCATTCTAGAGGAGAAGACAACATAATTAAACTTGAGAGCAGCCTAAGATGTTTCATAATGAGCAACAAATTTAATAGATAAAATATTACATGCAGGTTGAATTATATATGACTAGAGATATTCCTGAGCATATATCATGGAAATATTTCATTGATTTAGAATAATAAAAAGTCATTTTTTGCAATACTTCACTTGTTAGTTGATGTGTCCCAAAATTTGATGAAGAAATTGTTACACAAATGTGGCATAAAATATTTGTAAATGATATGTGTGAACTCTGTTATAACCTCAGGAAGAAAGCTCATTATATGGTGTTTTCTTAGAAAGTGTAAGCATTTTATTGGTATTATTTTGGGGTTTGTTTGTTGTGAGACATGATCTCACTTTGTAATTCAGGCTGGCTTTGAACTCATTATGTAGCTAGGCAACAGCTGTCCTCAAACTCACAGCAATACTTTTGCCTCAGCTTCCAGAGTGCTGGAAATAACAGGCATTGGAAACCATGCCCAGTTTAGTTAGTTTTCTTAACATCATTATTTTAAAAACAAATCTCTAAGGACTGAAAGTATACATAGATCAGTAGTAGAAAGCTTGTATAGCATGCAAGAGGCCCTGGGGCTCAAGCTCCAGCGCCAAAAATCAATCAATTAACCAATAGGTCTCTACTGTCCCCCTTGTCATATGAAATTTCTGGATTACTACACAAGAAGGAATTACCACTTCTTAAACATGCTGCCTACTGTAAATACAGAAGCTCTAACCCTGCTAATACTTCTAAGTACGTATTGCTAATATTGCTCTTCTTCTGCCACTTATTTGTTTTGCTTCTTGTTTTGGTCATTCATACTTTATTAAAATTTGGCACTCAGACTGAGTAGGAGGTCACCAGAATTCTTTTTAATTGAATTCTTTATTGGTACAATTTATATACAACTCACAATCAGGTATAACATTGGGGAATTTGTACCAGTATATGACACAAGTTAATTCTCATTTTTACCCATATCCCTACCCACCCCCTTTATACATACTCTTTTATTTTCTTTCAGAATCATATTTATTCCTTCCCCTCATTACATTCCCACACCAAATTTCCCATTCTATAAAAACTGTCATACTTTCTAGAGCTCATTTGCATCTACAGGTGTTCATATCAAAGAGAAGATCCAGTATTTGCCTGTGATCTATTTATTTCACTTATTAATATATCCTCCAGGTGTCTCCATTTGCACATAAATGAATCGATCTTGTCATTCTTTATGGCAGAATGATACTCCATTTTATAAAAAAAAACACATCTTATTTATCCAGTCTCCAGTTGATGGGCATTTGGGTTGTTTCCAAGATTGAGCTATCACAAACTGAGCTTCTATGAACAAGGGTGTACATCTGTCTTTCCAATGTGATTTTTAAAAATTCTTTTGGGTATATTCCTAGCAGGGGGATAGCAGGGTCAAATGGGACCCCTATTCCTAGCTTTCTGAGAAATCTCCACACAGATCTCCACAATGGTTGCACAAGCCTGCAATCCCACCAACAGTGGAGAAGGGTTCCTTTCTCCCCACAGTCACACCAG
This sequence comes from Thryonomys swinderianus, assembly GCA_004025085.1. Classification (NCBI taxonomy): domain Eukaryota; kingdom Metazoa; phylum Chordata; class Mammalia; order Rodentia; family Thryonomyidae; genus Thryonomys; species Thryonomys swinderianus. The sequence continues at coordinate 21,697 of PVIC010029355.1, forward strand.
CATTTATTGTTGGTTGATTTTGTGATAGCGGCCATTCTTTGTGGAGTGAGATGAAATCTCAGTGTTGTTTTCAATTGCATCTCTCAAATGACCTGTGATGTTGAATATTTCTTCATATGCTTCTTGGCTGCTTTAACTTCGGCCTCTGAGAAGTGTCTGTTCATTTCAGATGCCCATTTTTGAATTGGGTCTTTAAACTTGGGGAGCCTGATCTGTTTGAGTTCTTTATATATTGTAGATAATAGCCCTTTGTCTGATAAACAGCTAGTGAAGATTTTTTCCCATGTTGTTGGGAAGCAGTGCCAGTGACTTATTTTGCTGTGCAGAAGCTTTTCAGTAGGATGAGATCCCATTTGTTGATTCTTTCTGCTAGTTCTTGTGCTGTAGAGATTTTATTCATAAAGTCTCTGCCAAAGCCAATGTCTCCAAGAGTTTTACCTAACCTGTTTTCCAGCAGGCTTATTGTTTCTGTTTTAATGTTTAAGTCTTGTATCCATTGTGAGTTTAGTTTTGTGCATGGTGAAAGAGATAGGTCTAGCTTTAGCTTTTGGCAGGTTGAAGCCCAGTTTTTCCAGCACCATTTGTTAAAAAGGCTGTCCACTGGGGATGTTTGCCTCCTTTGTCAAAGATAAGGTGGCTTAGTGTATCCTGAGTTGTTTCTGTGTTTTCTAATCTATTCCACTGGTCCTTGGGTCTGTTACTTTGCCAGTACCATGCAGTTTTTATCACAGTGGCTTTATAGTAGAGTTTTAAATTGGGGATTGTAATACCCCCTGCCATGTCATGGTTGCTTAGAATTGCTTTTGCTATTCTAGGTTTCTTGTGTTTCCAGATGAATTTTTGTATTATTTTCTCTAGCTCTGTGAAGTATAGTGTTGGAATTTCAATTG
>PVIC010029356.1:0-22597 GCA_004025085.1 Thryonomys swinderianus
GACTATATTGATTGATTTCAAATGTGAAATGACTTGATTACCTAGTTAATACCCCATCATGGTGTATAATTATTTTTACTCATTGATTTACTTAGCTTGCTTATCTTTCATTAAAGCTTTTCACACTTAATTAATGAAAATGTTAGTCTGCAGTCTTCTGGGGACGTGTGTGCGTGTGTGTGTGTGTGTGTGTGTGTGTGTGTGTGTGTGTGTTTACTTTGGTTATTATTTGAGTGGCCCTCTAAAATTAAATGGGATAAAATTTGATCCCTGTTGCATATTAATACAATGATGAAAATTTAATCTGACTGTCATGCATAGATGTGGGGCATTTGGGAAGTATGATAATCATTATACAGTCATTATGACACAGTCCCTATTACTGATTCCTGTGAATCCTGGTGATTTTATAATAGGAAAAGAGACTATAAGACTCTTACATACACATCTACTTCTTTCGCCACATGTTATCCTCTACCACCTCAGAACTCTGCCAGTGGCACCTCCAAAAAATGGACATTCCCTCTTAGACTTACAGAGCCACAAGCTCAACTAAATTTCTTTTCTTTATGGTTCACCTAGAATATGTTATTGTGCTAATAGCAACAGAAAACATACTTATACAAAATGTGTACTGGGGGAAGTATGTCTGTGCCTTTTATTTTACTGTTTTATCTTTGTCTACTTTAGGAAACAAAGTAGTGCCACCCTCATGTAATGACTTGTATACACTTCCTTCCAATTCTACCCATTTAAATATTTGATAGAATTCTCAAATTTGTTGAATATCGTGTTATTTGCAATCTCCTATTTAGCCTACCTAGAAATTTTCTTTTACTTATTCCTGCATTTACTAATTCTGTTGTTTCTTTTGATTATTATATTTTTTTGCTGAGCTCATTTTCTTTTGTTTTAAGAGAACTTCTAATTGATTGGCTTTTTTTTTTTTGAGACAAGATCTTGCTGGGTAATTCTGTTTGATCCTGGAACTCACTGTGTAGCTCAGGGTGGCCTTGAACTTGCAGCTGTGCTCCAGCCTCAGCCTCCGGAACGCTGAGACTACAGCCGTGCATCTCCATGTTTAGTATTGTAATTGTTGAAATGTCCTCATAATTATATTCAAATTCAATTCTATAGATACTTTCATCCTATAATTTATCTTGGTATGATTATTTGTTGATTTGTTTTGTCTTTCAAGTCATTTTATTCCTTATTGGTATATGGGATATTTGTCAACTTGGCATTTTGTTAAGAAGTTTTAGATACTTGAGGATATTATTCAGATCTTCCATTTTAGCCAAAATCTACTTAGGTTCAGCACACAAATCTTGATCTACATTTGTGGAATGTAGCCTCCATGAATGTTCGGCTTTCAGAGGTGCCATTTGAATTGTTTTTTGGTTTATTTCATACAACTGAGGTTTCCCATCTCCAGTGATGTTGCCTGATGGGGTGAAAGGTGTTTTCCCAAGTGAGCTTCTTCTGCGTGAGTGGGGAAGCAGTGTCGGAACCCCCTCCGCACAGCGCTCCTGAGGGGCCCCTTGTCTCTGTGTCTCTGGCCAAGACAGGGACTCTGGTCCTTGTGATCAAAATCTTCCTGAGCCTTTCCAAGCCACATCACCTGATAAACATAGTCCCAGTGATTTTCCCCACACAAATATAAACGTGACCATCTTTCCCCAAATCATAAAAGAAATTAAGTACATGAATTGAGTACCACTGTAATTTCTGAAATAGTAGTGAGTTTAAAGGAAGTGGACAGTTCACTTCATCAAACAAAAAATGGAAAGAGATTAGGGAAAATTAAGAGATATTTAAGAAATACTGCTAAATAAGTACATATTTTAAATAAGTAGCACTCATGAAGCGAAATCCTTTTGAGTATCTATAATGAAACTAATTATTTTGATTATTTATCTATCACTTAAAAAGATGCTTGAAGGAGAAAGAGTTAACAGGTTTTGCACGGGAAAACCTCTGTGCTAAGCAGGCTAGGAAAACAGACCTTGAGCTGAGTCTTAGGGCAAAAAACCTTTGTATACATAATTCCTGGCACCAGACACATTGGTTTTAGTCTTCCTGGGAGAAGCTGGCTCCTTCCCCAGGAATACAGGCCCAAAGAATACTGCTTCCAGACCACTAGGAGGATGGAAGCAGAGGTTGTTATTGTTAAGGACACCAGAAATTTCTCAAAATAATTTGTCCGGCCCCGGCTTCTGGCCAAAGCTGTGATGATACACATCCAGTTACAATGACCACATCTGCCTTTTAGCATGGTGCTGATTTTGTCTGCAATAAGGATAAATAAAGGGTGAAGAAGCTTAGGTTTGCCTTGGCCCAACAAAAGACTGTTCTGATCTTCTGCCATCCATGAGTGGTAGTGCTGTTCCTGTGCTGTGTGTTTCTGGTGATGACACGTTGAGTGGTAAAGTGGAACTACTTTTTCTGTCTCTGTACTTTTTCCCTAATTCCTAAATATAAATATTTCTTAAACTTCCTTGGGTGTGTAGTGGCTTTATTCATAGATCAAGCCAATAAAATTTACTAAAGGTGAACCACAGTCAACATATTGCCCTGGTCAATGCAATCATAGAACTATTTATTATTTGAAAGGAGCAAATGTAGCAGTAATGCACATCTACCAAGAAGACCCAGGAATTAACTCAAATACCACCTCTCATACTCATAAGTGATATATTACACCATAAAATAACAAGTCATATGTAAAGAAGTAATAAAAGATGATCAGAATTAATTGAAGCTTAATTTTTCTTATTTGGTGATCTCACTAGGTATTTCATAACTTTACAGTTTCAAAATACAAAATTGTCCACATCTCTCTAATACAACCCTTCCTTCCTTTTCTTTCTTTCTTTCTTTCTTTCTTTCTTTCTTTCTTTCTTTCTTTCTTTCTTTCTTTCTTTCTTTCTTTCTTTCTTTCTTTCTCTCTCTCTCTCTCTTTCTTTCTTTCTTTCTTTCTTTCTTTCTTTCTTTCTTTCTTTCTTTCTTTCTTTCTTTCTTTCTTTCTTTCTTTCTTTCTTTCTTTCTTTCTTTCTTTCTGTAGCAGAGATAGAACTCAGGACCTTGCTATTGTCAAGTAGGCATGGCTCCATTGAGCTACATCCCTGGTCCTCTAGTATACATTTTATTGTTGCAAAACATTTATACTGCATCTGTATTCCCATTCAGGTTATTTGTCTCTTATGAAAATTTCTTTCAAGTTTCCTGATTCATCATTTCCAGTAGAAGCATTAAACAATACTTATCTCTAGGTAAACATGACATAATTTAGGTGCCACAAATGCCAACTTCTTTTTTAAGACTTTCAACGTCAGGAACATGTGTGGTATATTTCATAAAATGAAGTATTTTTCAGTCATAAAGCAAGATAAATTTGAGACATTTATATCTAAATGGATCTACCTTGAGGATATACTCTTAACTTACATAAATAGGACACACGTGTAAATACCAAATCCTGTCTCTGATTTTAGAAACTGAAGATGTATATGAGGACCAAAATGTGTAATAGATATTGTGAAGTAAGGAGAAAGTGTTCAAAAGGAAGGGAGTTATGGAGGAGAGGCAAGTAAAAGGAAAGAAGGGAAAGAAAACATTGAAGATAAAAAGGAAAAAAAGAAACAAAGCTATTGTTTTGGGGTGGGGATTGAGTGGAGGGCAGGGCCATGGAAACAAATATGCCTCAAGACACATCATTTACAAGTAAGAATTCTCAGTAAGTATGATCATAAGCTGCACCCAATATGTACCAATAATCTCAATTTCAAAAATAAAATAAAATGGAAAAAAAAGACAATCACAACCCCATTTCACCTGCATGCTGTATTGAAGGGACAAAATATTTGTCTACAACAATGCCTATCATAGAGTTTCTCTGTGAGTATTTGGTTGTCCGCAATGAGGAGATGAGCTTTAAATTAGTTCTGGAGACTGTCATCAAGACAGGAGGCCTCTCAAGTCTACTTCCTTTCCATCAGCCTTGTAGTCACCCAGCAGTTCTGACCTTCAGAAGAGTTGGAAGTGAAATCCTACCTTACATCTAAAACCAGTTTTTATGTGTAAACAGTCTAGTCATGAAATAGTTGTATCATGCTTAGCCTTTGTATTAATCCTATAATAACTGTTTTTTTTTCATTTGCAAAATGACCAGCAGTTTGTAACCTTGCAAACCAGCATGAATTTGCTGTAACACCTCTGAAACCATTAATAGGGTGCTTGCTCCCTCTGCACTGTGCTCAAAGTAAAAATAATTACATATGTAACTGTGTATTACATAATTACACCTACAGTATGAGCTAGCAGGCTGCTTCCACTGCAAGTGCAAATGACGTATGATAATTGCAAATTTTGTACTCTATAATGTTTCATTTTATCATCTATTACTCAGGTGAATGTGCCTAGGAATTGTATAAAGGGAAAGGACAAGTAGGGACCCTTGTAAGTAAAGTTATAAGCTATTAGAAAAAATAATAATTGAGATAAACAGAACACAGATATCAGAATAATGAGACAAGAGCACAGGCAGAATCACTGACTTGTTAATGTTGACATATATGTGTTCACTTATATGAGTGCTAATGTATGTACTCATAAGGAAAATAAATAGGACACACACCTGTAAATACCACATCATTTCTCTAGTGTGAGAAACTGAGGTGTAAATGAGGTCTGGAATGTATAATAGGTATGTGAAATAAAAAGAAAATCCAAGGGGAACTAGGGTAGAGGAGGCAGGGGAAGGCAAAGAAGGGAAAGAAAAGCTTTGGTGGTTAAAAGGGAAAAATGCAAACAAAGCTTATGTATATGGGGTGGATGGGACTGGAAGGGGTAAGGGAAGGGGAAAAATGTGAATCAACATATATCACGCACAGGTACATTCTCAATGATGAACATGACAATAATGTTTACTTAAAATGTACCAATAAACTCAATTTTTTAATAATGTGTGTTACATATTATTTTAGACATTTGCAGCACATGCAGTTTACAATGATCTTGTTCAGTAGGTACATGTATATGCTATAGATTTTTTTATCACCTCCCCTTCCCTTCTTCCTCTCTTCCTCTTATTCTAATTCTCCTATCCCGATTTTCATTCCTGTTGATTTTATTAATCTTAGCTCAGGCTGTGGCATATAATATTTATGTTCATTGGGTTATTAGTTTTCTTTTATAGCATATCTTTATTTTGCATATTTTACCTCCTGCTCTTCCTCACAGATCACCCCTTGTTACTTTGAACCACCTTCCCTATTCCGAGAAATCTCTCTGCTTGTTCTATTCTTTATTATTCTCTGTACTTTGCCTCATTGAAATAAGAGATACCATATTGGTATTCAAGATTGTGTGTCTGTTTTATTTCACTCAGCATTATATTTTCCACTTGCATCCATTTTCTTATAAAATCTCAAATTTGTCATTTTTTATAACTGAGTAGTATTCAGCTATATAGTAAATAGACACCACATCTTTTATATTCAGTTGTCTACCAATGGGTGTACAGGGCTGTTCAAACATTTAGCTGTTATATATTGTGCTGCTATAAACATTGGTATTCGTGATCACTAGCATCATAACTTAAGCTCCTTGGAGAAGATATCTAGAAGGTTAATAGCTGAGTCTTACAGAACTTCTACTTTCAGTTCTTTGAGAAATCTCCATACTGATTTCCACAGTGGATGTGCTAGTTTGTTTTTCCACCAACAATAAAGGGGGGTTCCTTTCTCACCAGGGCCATGCCAGCTTTTGTTGTTGTTTTGTATCTTGAAGATTCCCATTCTTTCCAAAGTAAGAATCTTAGTGATATTTTAGTTTTCATTTGTCTAATGGCCAGAGATGTTGGACATTTTTTCATATACTTGTTGACCATTTGTATTTCTTCCTCTGTGAAGTATCTGTTCATTTCTCTTGCCCATTTTTGACTGGGTCTTCTATTTTAAGCAGTGTAATTTTTCAGTTATTTTTATATATTCTAGACATGAATCCTCTGACTGAGAAGTAGCTGACAACGTATTTTTCCATTCTGTAAGTTGTCTCTTCGTTACTAATTCTTTTGCTGTGCACAAGCATTTCAATCAATAACCTCCTTTGTTGACTCTTACTATTTTAACTTTCCTGTTTGCTTTTATCTTATTGATTTGTCTTTGGTTACAGAAATTATTTCCAACAAATAATTTATAAATTCAAGAGAAAACATATTTTTCATCCCTTACACATTCCATCTAACTAAGCTAACTAAGCAAAGCTCATTTTCCAGTCCTGCACAGCTCACTTTGGCTCATTTCTGTAGAAAGGAAGGGATGATATATTTAAGAGATGAGAAGAATCAGAATTGGAAAGAAAAAATGTTGTATTTTTAGCAGTTAAACTATAAGTTTATGTTTTAAATTTTTATTTGCTTTTTCTTTTGCTTTTCTGCAAAAGAGAGATGTGAACAGCTGCTCTGCCTTGCTGAGTGGTGAATGCTGGCTGGAGGGAAGACGGCGAGCTGGGCCAGATGCCCTGAGAAAGCTTCACATACTGAGGTGTGAGGGCGAGTTGGCTTCTCCTGCCCCTGCATCTGACCAAATGCATAGCTGTATAATGTTCCAGGCAAACTTCAGACTCAGATATTTCCACATGACTCGCTTACTGAACACATGTATATGACAGCTAGCTTCTGGAGTTAAGTCATTTTTTCCCCTCTAGACTAATCATCTAAACACTGACAGAAAGATTTGCTGAAAATCCAAAGAACAAAAATACAATATATCTATGAGAAGCACATTTAGTGGATTCTTTAGATTTCTAAAATAAAATGCAGAAAACATTATATTCTTCCACAGTTATGTATATATGGACAACTTACTTGAAGTAAAATATCTCATACATTTGCATAAATCATTCTGACTCTGCTGTTTGAAGAGGTAACTAACTGGACTTTTTATTTGTCTAACATTCTCTTAATGTAAGAGAAAAACATTCAAGCCTGCCCTGTTTTCCATCTCAGTAATATCCAACAGCCAGCATAGAGTTCATGAATGTGGCACTTTTCATGGGTATGAAAAAGGCTTGGCTTGATCCCATATTTTTTTGTGCCAACTAACCGTGCCAGTATGCAAACTCCCAAATAGGCCATCAGGGCTCTATGCCTAATTAAATATGAGTGGTCTGCTAGTCTTCCCATTATCATTATTTTAAGGGAATGTTGGCATGAACATGTGTATCAGTTAAACTGACTTAAGCAATTAGGGCTTGAATGGTAATTTGAGTTAGTACTGAAATATCTTCTTTGTCGTTAACTTTATGGTGATTATGATATAAAATTCATAAAATAGATTCTAACCATTACAATTGCAAACTAATTTCTATTTATTTTATTCTTGCTAAAAGAATCCTATTTATTTTGAATTACAAAAAAAAGTTATTTTTTTCCTTAGTAGACTACCAAACATTTACACAGTGGCATACTAGATCTTTATAGTTCATGTGTGTGTGTGTGTGTGTGTGTGTGTGTGTGTGTTAACACTCATTTCTCTGTTGAAATACATAATACATAGAAGATGTTTTATAAACAAGATTTGTATAAGGAGATGAAGTGACATTTTAGGAAGAGGGGTTCTGAGAACAAGGATCAAACTGAGGACTTTGTGAGGCAGGCTGGGTGCCACCGAGCTGTAGTATCAGCCTGAGTAATTTCTGATACCATGATGGTCACTACATTTCTCTTAACATGTTCTACATGGTGTAATGGTACAGTGGGTGCTCAAAACTTTCTAACTTCTTCTTGAGAAAAAAGTGTAACTAGAGAAAGCAGTATTTAATTAATTTTTAACATCATGTTAAAATATTAACCACTTAAACATTTAGTGTTTAATTTAGTTATTATCTATTTGAGGATGTTATTATTACTATATATTACAGGATCCTGAAAAAGTCCCAAATCAGCCATAATAATATAAAATAAACAACATTAAACAAACTGGTTTAAAAATATGCTACATTGCAGAACTAGATGAGATAGTTTATTTAATCATAAAACAAGGGAACTTTTTTTTTTTCTTTTTTTTAGTGCCAGGGATCAAACTCTGGCTCTTGTGCTTCCGAGGTAGGCATGATACCACTTGAGCTAAATCCCTGGCCCCAAACAAGGGACCTTTTAAAAAAGTAAAATAAAAAAATAAGTAAGATATTTACCATAGAATAAATGCAATTGTTACAGGTTTTCAACTAACCACTATATAAAGATGCACATTAACATTTCAAAGTGACAACATAAACTGAATGAATGAAAAGTTGAGAGAAATAAGATCAAATGGAAAAAACTCAGAGTAGAATATCAAAATATAAATCCAGGTTTGACATAAAAAAAAGAAAACCTATTTTTTACTGGTGAATGAAAGGGATATGAGGATGTGGTGTGCTACAAGAGAATTCCCGAAAAAATTTTGCAATGAGCAAAAAGACAAAATTATTTGAATATTTCAATGATACTTCTGTCTTTTGGAGGAAAGGGCTGAAAAGAGATTTCATCCTTCCGTGAGGACTGTAGTCACTAAGTACTGCACATATGTGCTAAGCAGTAAGAGTTTTAAGAAATCAAGAAAATAAAAAAACTATAGCGAACACTACTTAGGTTAATAATAGAGGTTTGTCTAGCTCTTAAACATGCTTTCAAGCTCTATGTTAAACTCTTTCAAGTTTTCTTTACGAAGGCTCTGTCTCTTCCGGTGCCACCACACATTCAATGACTCACGCACCATTTTCACAGGTGGTGCTAGCTTTTAGTGAACTGAATACATCATCAGATGATTCTAGAAGAGACAGCTGCTATCCTGTCAACACGGGAATCTTGGCCACCATCAAGATCGTCTCCCGATGCAGGGTTCACAAACACAAAATTTTGTCCAGTGTTTCTGTCTCTAAACCAAATTGTTCACAAACAAAAAGGTCTGTGGGGAGATTGCACAACGTGTACAATCCATGTGCTCTGAGCACCTGAAATTCTGTGGATAATATAAATTTATGGCGTGAAATGTATTTCCTATAGCAATAGTTAATAGCTTAACTCTGCTTACTTGCTAAGAGGTTTCACTTGTTAGGTGTTAAGTAAGATTGAAGAACCCTTCTCGATAATTCTCATGTATTACCTCCTGAAATCAGTCCTGCAAGGCTTCAAGGGACAGGGTCAGGACCGTGTATCTGTGATTCGCATCTTTGTGCAGGTTTCATGGATGTGTTCAACGTGTTCATCTTTAGATACAGAACTTGTTTCTAGCACAGGAAGAAGCCGATGCCATTCATGACAAAGAAATAGCCAGGGAATCTTTTCCCATCTTTTTCCACTCACATTATTTCCAAGTGTTAACCATTTTTATATACTGAAAGGATGACAGAGGAAGAAAAGAAAAATAGGACCTACTAGTTTTCCTTGTCCTTTTTTAGCATTTATTCCTCATCCTCAGGTAAAGGGTATGGCTAGAGTGGGTTTATATCTGAAAGCAAAATAAAGACAGCTGAGCTACTTTAGCAATTCACATTCCTGGTAAAAGCAAAATTTGTATGTGTATGACAGAGGCATGAAATAAAAAGTAATATCATTCCATACATGAGTTAAAGATGCATATTTGTATATACAACTGATTATATATTAATGGCAAAGTTTGTGATAATTTGGCCATTAGAATTCTTCTTAAAATAGTAATAAATAGGAAATGATATCTGCAGTCAACACAGTCTCTTCCAGGGAAAAGCCTTCCACTTGCACAATTTCAACTACACACTCTTCTTGCTTCTTGCACGATAGTCTTTGTGTTTTCATTTGGTCATAGTTCTGCACAGTACTCGGCGGGCCTTTAGGATGATATTATTAACATCATTTCTAACTCGTGGATGAAGAAACTAAGACCCAGAGAGATTAACTAGCTTCTCAATACCAAACACAGAGTAAAGGAAGCAAGAACCTGAAACCAGGCAGTAACTGGAGAGAAGCCGATATAAACCACTGCTTCAAACAGCACGATACAGCACAGTGGAAGGAACGCAGGACTCATCACCATCAGTGCTTCACCCTCCGCTTAGTTTCTCTAAAAGTCCCGTAAAATTACTCAGAGTCACACACACACATATACACACGCACGCACTCACATACAAACATAGACACTTGCTATTTTTTTACAGGTTTGCTGCATTGCACATGTGGATAACATACGTGAAATCCATGGAAAAACTAGGAGGACAGCACAGGTAAGGGTGACAGAGAGAGGGTTATTTTGGAGGTTGACACACAGCCAACGCTCAGATACAGCTTTTAGGGACTAATTGCTAATGAGATATTACTGCCCCAAAATCCCCCCCCCAAAAAAAAAGTACAACTGAGGCAGTTTTAAAACCTTGGCATATGGAAAAGTGACATGAATTGTCTATATAAATCAGTCGGGATAATGAATGTGTGCTTCATTTCCAAGGCTCATCCAGATAAATACTAAATATGCCTCCTTTCAAGACTTGCATTGTGTGTCCAATAAGGCTTCTGTCAAAAGTACAAGTCTAGCTTATCACGGAATAGCTAAATCAAAACACCTCTTACTAAGTAGTCACATTTTAAATGTAATGCAACCCTTACTGAAGCCCTGTCTGCTTACTTGTCTTAGACACAAGCTTTGGCCTCGCCATGTGTACTTCCACATTGGCATGGGATTTAGGTAGATGCCATCAAGTCCATTCACTCGGCACCTGTGACCCGCATACCACTGCATCAGAATGGCCCCTATTTGTAAGTTTGAGGATCGAGTCAAAAACTTTAAACATCTTAGAAAAGTCCACACCTTGAAACTTTCACTGCGGTAGGAAAAGGAATGTGAGGGCTGAACTCAATTCCGCTCTCTGTTTCACTTTGTTTTTTGAAGGGCAGAAAATAAATATGAGATTTCAGTGTATAAATGCACAAATGAAAACGGACCTTTCTAAAAGAAGTAGATATCATACGACAGCGATAGATTCATACCCATACATACAGCAGCACAATTCGTGAGAGCTAAATCTTGGAAGGAGGCCTCATGTCCTTTGACAGATCAACTCAGAAAAAAAAAATGTAGTACATGCTGGAGTACTACCCTGCCATTAAGAAGGGTAAATGAGTCTTTTGTAGGAAAATGAATATACCTCGAGGCTGTGATGTTAAGTGAAATAAATCAGACCCACAAGTTTATATATCACATCTTATGTAAGAAATCCAATTTATTAATAAAGAACAAACTAAAAGATAGATAATAGGAAGCAGAAAGACAATTTTCACTAATGGGAAGGGGAAGGAGATCAAAGGATAGAAAGGAAGATAAAGAGATGGAAGCAAGGAGCAAGAAAGGAATTTTTTAACAGGAATTAAGATATGTTATTTAGGTGATGTGTAATTAACTCCACAGTTAAGAATGAAAAGAGTATCTACTGCAAATATGTACTAATAAAATTATTTTTAAAAATATTTGATGGAGATAGATGGAAGCCCTCTCTTTGAAAATGCTAGATTTTTTTTTTATTTTTAGAAGAAACATATATCACACTTTTAAATTCTAACAGTATAGAATGCTAGGATTTTTCTTTGATAAGAAAGAAAAAGTACAATTCCTGACTGCTCAACTAATCTATCTTGATTATTTTTGGAAAAACTAACTTACTTTTATTTCAAGTTCCCCAATTTCCTTTAAATAATGGAAATAAAGTGAAAATATCTTTGATCTTGAGCTTTTAGTGCTTGGAGAAACATCAATACTGTGGATTCTCAAATTTTAGCTCTGTTAATTTGCAGTTTCTAATATTGCACCCATTAAATTGAATGATACCAGTTTTCTGTGATTTGAAGGATCTATTTTTGAAATAAAATTAACTGTCTCTCTGACTTTAGTTGTTGCTTTTTGTCTTATTTTTTATGGTTTTGATGTTTCCATTATTTATTTTCTTAGACCTTTGTGATTCTTTCCTCTAACATAGTTTTAAGTTTTACCTTTAAGTTTCCATTAAAATTTATATATCTTTAAGACTTTTTTTTTTTTTGAGACAGGGTCTCACTTTGTAGTTCAGGCTGGCCCTGAACTCACTATGTAGCTCAGGTAAGCCTCGAACCCACAGCACTCCTCCTGCCTCTGCCTCCTGAGTACTGGGATGACAGGTGTGAGCCACCACACCCAGCATTGTGGTATGTGGTTACCCGGGATCGAACAAGGGACATTGCGCTTGATAGGCAGGTGCAGAACAGAGCTAAATCTCTGGCACTAAGACTTTCTACACTGGCCACTTTCCCATATGTGTCCATGTAACTGACACATCACAGGCATGTGCACTGAACCCGCTAAACTGCACTGCATGGGGCCCCTCGCTCCTCCCACTTCCCAGCCTGACTCTCCTCTCGGGTGTCTGTCTTTTCCCGAGCTCTGTCTGCTTGCTTGTCTCTGTCTTTTATTTAAACCCCAATCTTGGTTTCTCCCTTTCTGTTCCTCTATGTGTTTTGTCCTTCTCTGTTTCTGTTATTCCTTCAGTTTTTTTCTTCTTCTTCCACTTAACATGATTGGGTGTCATGGGTAGCTTTATGGCAAGTCTGGGAGGGTATTTTTTCCTAATTATTGAAGTAGATTTGATGCAGGTTGTCACCATTTTGAAAGCACACAAAGAAGCAGTCTTTTCTCCTGTTTTTCCTTCTATCAAAATCAAGGCAATGAGAAAAAGGAACGATATGTACATTAGTAACTTGAAAGATGTTGCATTTTCTCTTCATGTTAATAGATCAGTAGAGAGAATTAGCATCTGGATCAATGTAATTATAGACACAAGTTTAAGGATAAAAATATATAATGACTCATACATTGGAAAACAAAATAATCAGTACTTTTTAAAGTTCTACTTAAAGAAATGGTTTCAGCTAAGGCTTTTAAGTCTAAATATTTAAAGAAATTTTATTGTCAATGTACTTCTAAAAATAACTGGTGATAAAAAACGTTTATCATCATGGTATATCACTTATTTCCTACCACTTTTTTTCTGTTTCAATATTTTATTTTACTGAGTTAGCCTATTTAGGTTTACTTACTACTATTGACAGAAGATTAGGACAAAATTGTGTTCATTTACAAAGACTAGGATTATTGATGCAATGGATTTATAACTACTAGAAAATGGACAAATTCATTAAATGTCCATGTGAAATGCATGTGTGTATTTTCAACACTACTACTCACATTTATTTGCACCTTTGTGAAAAGATGTTTTGATGCGAAAATAGCCTCATGAGACAGAGCAGCCTAGTGCCTGGGTAAGTTAAGTTGATTGACACTTTGGGGACATATTTGAAAATCTAGTCCAATCAATAAAGCAAGGCATGTATTCTCATTAGTTTTTCTCATTCTCACCTTATCCAAAAGTAAATATTTTCAGCCACTAGATGTAATGGAGACTACATTTGGTAAAGGCCTAGATAATACATTTTTTGTATGTATGTATAATTTATATATGTATATAAATAAATTTCATTTTTATATTAAATTAAGTTTATTGGTACATTATATAGACATTATTTGAATTTCAAACGTGATGTGGGGAAAACCAAGCACAAATGATTTTATATCAAAAGCTTCTTTATATTTTTGTTGTTCTATAATTATATTTCTCTGGTTTTGGGGGGGGGTTATGTTTTGCTTTTTGTTTTGTTTGTTTGTTTGTTTGAAACAGGGTTTCACTTTGTGGTTCAGGCTGGCCCTGAGCTCAATATGTAGCCTGGGCTAGCCTCAAACTCAGCAATCCTCCTACCTCTGCCTCCTGAGTGCTGGGATTACAGAAATTAGCCACCACTCCCAGCACTGTGGTATGTGGTAAGATTTCTGATGGGTGTGAGTCACCACACTGGGTATTGTTGTATGTGGTTACCGGAATCGAACCAGGGACCTTGTGCTTACTAGGCAGTTGCCAGAACTACTGAGTTAAATCTCTGGCCCTGCTTTTTGTTTTGGTTTGTTTTTGCAAGAGAAAAAATAATCAGACCCAAATTAAAGTTTATAAAATATTTTACAGACCATACTGAAAATGTTATTCTAAAGTCTCAGCAATTTCTGAGAACCGATTGAGAGCTGATAACTTCGGGACTCCTGGATGGCCGAGCAGTGACCATATCCATAACCCGGATGCATGAGCTGGGACTGAAGCCCGTCGGGGGAACATGAGGAAGTGGGGCATAGGAAGAACATTAATGTCTTCCATAGATTGAGACCACCAAGTTATCTACTATGTAATGTTATTATCTTCTGTGACTACAGAATCTCTCTATTTTAGTAGTAGTAGACATCCCTACACTGATATTTTGGAAACATAGGAGGCTTTTAATTAAATGGACATGAACCAAGACAATAGACCCAGATGCTTTCCAGGAAAGGGCCTGTTCGGCCCTGTGTTTCATCTCCCTGCTTGTCCCCTGTGGTCAAAGTCAGAATATGCACCCAGGCTGTTTGTGCCGGAAACCCAACGAGGCCTGTTTCTGGGGCTAGTCAGATTTCATCTGCAGAGATCACAACAGTACGTTCTTTATAAGGTATCTGCATCCATTTGTAAGGAAACAGTTCTTTCCTCGGGGCCTTTTCTTTCTTGAATCTCTTATCAAAGAAGATGATAATGATGAAGTGAGATGTATAAAATGAAAACAGTTACATAATCCCTCAGCTCTGAACTGGCAGTTGTGAGTGAACAAGCCTACCGGGCATTAAAGATACCAGTGCGTGTGTACCACACTTGTACATTCCCCTATTGCACAGAGAGGTGTAAGTGGATTAATAGAGGGAAAATAATTATTTCATGCACAGAATCACTGTGGAAAATATTTTTAGTTCTTTGAAGTGT
The DNA here is from genome assembly GCA_004025085.1 of Thryonomys swinderianus. NCBI lineage: Eukaryota > Metazoa > Chordata > Mammalia > Rodentia > Thryonomyidae > Thryonomys > Thryonomys swinderianus. Next base: position 14,878 of record PVIC010029356.1, read on the forward strand.
TTTTCCCCCACTCGACTAATTATCAAGGAGCTGCCTGATTGCCGCTGATTGATGGCTGATGGGAGAGGTTCAGCAGGTGCTAACAGCCCGGCTGGCATAAGTGGTCGTACCGAGAGAGCTGCCAGGCTTCGGGCAGATGGAGCTACGGAAGATTCGCTCAAGGGTGACAATCTGACTGTACGCATAGAATTTGTGTTACAAATTGAGAAGAGTGTGTCTCAAGATTGCCGGAAACATGGCAGCTGATAATGATAATAGTTCCACTTCCAAACATGACCCATAAGGAGGGTCTTTGTATTGTAAACGGTGAATAGACAAAAGAAAACCAGGAAAAATTTCAATAGAGACAAATCCAACAGCTCTATTCAGACTTTTAAAGGAGAAAACATTTAGCTGCATGCTTTAAAAAAGTGACGGACACAGGGCGGCAAGTAAATCATAACTTTAAAAGAGAAATTAAATATAACAACGTAATTTATTGCTTATTAAACTAAAATGAAACTTACATAATCTTTGAATAAGTAACTGTGTTAAAGCACTTAAAATGTTAATCTTCCACTAAAGTAAGAAATTAATTTGCTTGCTTTTATGTTCATGTATAATATACATAAAATATATTTATTGCTTTTAAAATAAATACTGGCGAGCAGTGATTTTATTTCATACTATATTATTTTAACCAAAGTCTGTAAATTAGAATTTTAAGACAAACATAAATGTTCTTGGAAAACCTGTCTGTTTTACATAGTACTCTGCTTATTTAACCAAGACACCCTGAAAGAGAAAAAATAAAATAAGACACCCATAAGCACAGTGCATGACTAGCTTTCCAAAGTACATAAACCCATCCAGCAATGGAGGAACACATGCTACTGTTAGGGCCATGGTAGGGTCCCGTGGGTGGCGGCTCAGTCCTTTGCTCCCATCTCACCATCTCCGTCTTTGGGCAACACACTTAACACATGAGGAAGACTACTAGCGGGGAATCACATTTCCAGAACCAGTGGCTGTACCGAGTGTGTTGGTCTCCATTCTGTTGCTGGAATCAAACAGTTGGCACACACAACTTACAAGGGGAGAGGGTTGATTTGGCTCATAATTTCATGACGAAAGGGAATGCAGAGCTAAACCACCCAATTCATCGGAGCCGAGAAACTGTGGAGGGCAACAGACGGGAAAGAGAGAGGCCCGGTACAATAAAGAGTGTCTGAACTGATGCCGCCTGTGCTACTCAGACACTCCAAGAAGTGTTTTGTGCTAATGTCCCAGGCAGCTCCTAAAGAAATCAAGGGGACAATACAGCTCAAGTGTCAAACCAAGAACATTTGACTGCAAAATACTCTCGTTGACCCAGATCTACATTATAGGATTTCAGTGTTATCTGGATGCATGTAGGAAATAAAGCAGAGCTGAACAAAGCAATGAAGAAGCAGAAGACTACTCGTGGGTACGATGAGACAGTGTTGCATCAAGCTGCAAGTACAAAAAAGATGGAAAAGAGAGAAGACACAAATGTGGACATTGTGCTGTGGAGCCAGGCCTTAAGGAGACCCTCTCACCTGCTGGAAGGAAGGATTCTCGCGGGAGTTCATCTTCCAGCCCCCAGTCAAGCTGCTCACCACTAACCCCGCCTACCATTTCTGGTTACCCATTCATATTCTGCAAATCTATTTTCAGCACTTCCTTTCCCTGATCATGTTTTGGAGGTAAATCTAGGTAGAGTTAGCAGTGCTAGATCATTTCTAGTGATTTTCATCTACAGCCTGGATGCTTTTCTTCAGGCTACCAAAAAGTCACGGGAAGGGCCAAAAATAGAATAAACAGAAAGATTGCCAGCTGAGTCCAACTGAACCCTTATGACACTCCAGAGTCTTCCCAGCCATGAAAGTGAATTTTTAATTCAATTCTTAGAGCAGCTTCTCTTAGTGACTGCTGGGATTGTCCCATCTTACGAAGTCTGAAATGGTACCATAGAGCTTTCAAGAAAAACTTGATCAAGGTTTTACACTAAGCAGAGAAGCTAGAATTTGGTTTGAACAGGAAGACACCTCTTTCAAAATTAGACTCTACTATATATTCAGTTACACAGATTTCATTCCAGTCCTGAGCCCTGTGTAGTTCTAGACGAGCTATTTGTACATGGAAATCCCACTGTCTTCCTCACAGGGCTGGTGTGAAAACTGCCCTGGGCCACTGACTGTCCGTCTGACGTTCATTTCCTCTTCTCCACAAGGATGTCTGCATCTCAGTGCTTTCAGCTTGCTTTTCTCTCATCCAGGAAAACTTTGCTTTCCTACTCCAAGACGCAATTACTTACTTCAGTAGCAAGATTCTTCCTTCATAAACAAAAATTCCACTTCTATTTTCCTCTTCACATACTCATTTTATCTACAAATTTCAACAAAAGTTGTTTTATTTTGGCCATTCCTCAGTTACATTTGCTCTTACTTCCAATTCTTGACCACAAACTCCCAAAATTAGGACTGCAGGTAAGACTTACAGACCGTATAGATTTATATTCACAGTATATATTATATATAGTACCTATCTATTTTTGTAGAGGGACTATATATAAAATATCATTTTATTTTATTTTATTTTTTTGCTTAAGGCTAAAGTCATTTTTTATTGGTACATGTTTGCAGTACATAATATTTCTCATGGGAAGTTGAGATATGTAGATACCACATCTTAATAACTTTTTTATTACCTTCCCCTATCTCACCCCTCCATTGTCTCTTGCTCCCTGACCCATTTTCCCCGTCCCATTTGAGACAGATCTATCACCTTCCTGTTATCTGTCTTTTTTGTTGTTCTTTATTTATATTTTGGATTTCTTATGTATGAGAAACCATGTTTATCTAATTTATTTCACTTAACAATATGGTCTCAGAGTTCCCCCATTTTCCTACCAATTCCTTTCTTAATTTTATTTGGTTTCTCACTGTCATCTTCCACCACCTTTTCCACTTCATCTTCCTTTTTCTTATATTTAATTTTATACTAGACTTTGTTAAGTATGCTAATTTATATTAATACTCGTACACTTCCCCAGAGTCAAAGTAATCCATTTGAGTCAGTATCTGTTTTGTGTTTCCCAAGGTGTCCGCAGAGCTTTCAGTGAGGTCTGACCCTTAACTGTCCTCCAAATATGTTTGTTAACCAAGTTAATGAAGAAAAACTAAATTTGAAAAAGTGAATACTTTTTTTCCCTCCTGTCCATTTTGAGAAAAAAAAAATCAGGAGAATATGAACCATCTCAGAGCATTTATTTCCATAAATATGTGGAAATCCCAATAGTATATAAAAGCTCAATTTGTTTCATCTGGCAAAGCTGAGCACATTGGCCTCTTTCGTATTTCTCTGCTTCCAATCTTTAATTTTATGAAAAGCACACCTAGGTCTAATTGTATCCAATTAAGATAAAATCAGAATACATTGTTGATGTTATCGACTTCATAAATCTAGTGCTCAATTACAAAATGACTCCAAACCACTGCCAAGATTTAGACAACTGTTGCCTTTCCCAGAATTTATGTTACACAAACAGCCTATATTATAAATCACTTTGTATGCAATGAAGGTCAACTGTCTATATTTAATGGAATGTTTTCTTGCAGGATAATTTATGTATATTGTCTTCCTTTCATCAGAATACATTTCAGACTACGTGTGCCCTATACTGAAGTGTATTCATATTTTTCAACATAAATCTCTTAATGAATTAAAGCTTGGCTGAAAAACACTCATTGTGGATTTACTCTATCAAATTAAAGTTTAGATTTTAAAATTACTATTGATAGTTATGTGAACAAAGGGCATATTCTTATTTTGAAATCAAAACACTTAAGGACATAGACATCCTCATTACTACAATATAACCTCTATAAACAAAAGGCTCATTTTTGAGGCCAATAATATAACATAATTTCTGTTCAAATTTCACATCAACCACTTATCACTGTCTTATCAAGAACTGATCAGAGTTTCTCATACCACTTGTAAAGTGTATTATATCTTTGCTTTTTGTGGGGTCTAAACGAGTTAATACCTCATAATCTCAGTTGTACTTGGTTGATGACAATTATTCATTAAAAATTGTTTTTTTAATTATTGCTAAGAAACTTTCCCCATGGCATAAACAAGTTGATAATATACACACAGACATCAAAACCCTTATAGCCCTGTCTAAAGTCATTGTGTACATCAAAAACAGCAAGGTCTTTAGAAAAAATAAATAAATAAATAAATAAATATTTATTTATATATAATAAATATATAATATATTAAATATATTATATATATTTATATATTATATTTTATATTTTATATATATTAAATATATTATTATATACAATAAATATATATATAATTACTTGTTTCACTATTAATCATGTGACTTTAAAACAACTACTAATCATGCCCACGACTCAATTTCCTGACTAGAAATGTGCATTATATTTTGATATTTGAAATAAAGTTTTGTATTCTGTGTTTAACATTGTAGTTCATTCAAGCTAATATTTGAAAGAAACAAATCAACAAAAATATGGCTGAACTATGCCTGCATGAGCAACATTTCTAAGTATAACTTAGGACAATTTGTATTGTTTCTACTTCTGTGTTATATGAAACACAATGTTAAAACCCGAGGTGTGGCATATGCCAATTTTTGTAGTGTTAGTAAGTCTACCCTGGGTGATTTTAAAGCTCCTATAATGAAGACAATGGCCATATGATTGGGAAATTACATGCACTACTGAGTCTCTTCAGCCAGTACCTGAGTCAGTATTGTTACCACCTCTCTGTCTGCTTTGTGAGAGATCCTTTGAACAATTTGGATTCCATGTTCAAAGTGACTTCTGTCAAGATTGTCAAAAAGCCTTCACTGATCATAGCATACATGGAAAAAGTCATAACCTCATGAACAACTTGGAAACACCTGGGTGACACTTAAAGAAATGACTCAGATTTAGTTCTAATTATCTGAAAGATATTTGTAACCATAATAGAGTGGTGAGATAGTACTCTGTAGAATTTAGAGGCTAAAAGTCTAGATTTTACATTATTCCATGTAAAAACCAGGGAAAACATGCAAGTAGTAAGAAACTAAAGAGAATTGGGCATCAAAGGGTACACTAGAAAGTGAAAACAAGGTGATATAAACTGCAGGAAAGGAAATGCAGTTTGCATTGTATCAGCACTTCTCAGACTTTGATGTACATATAAATCACCCCAGTCACTTGTTAAATGCAAATTCCCATTCACTAGCATCAGAAAGATACTGAGACACCAGATTTGTGATAGTTACTACTGATTCAAGTCTCTCAAACTTATTTAGAATAATAAGATACTAGGTTAGTATCTTCAGTTTCCCCTTTGTTAAATAAAATCTTACTCTAAAAACATGCTAAGTAAGCACCACTGGATTTTTTTGGGGTGGTAGGGATAACTCACTATTCTGATGAGGTGTAAGATTGGAGAGCTGTTCTGTTATTAGTTCTCAGTTTGCTTGATGATTTACCAAGCAGTAAAGCCAAACACTGTCAAAGGCTGGAAAAACTCTGGAGTTTTCAGAAGGAAAAACCCTGTTCTATTTTATGGACCATATGAAAGAAGCCAGACCTGGCCATACTAGAATGTACCACAAGGGCAGCCAGTCCACCTGAGGCATTTTTAACAAGGATATCTAGCAAGAGCTCTTGCAAAAAACAGGAAGTCTCAAGCTTCTCCATACTTCAATGATTGGTAATAGATATTGAAAATCAAATACAATTTATCCTAACAGAGAGATGCAAGAGAATTTAAGGCCCAAATATGTGAGTTTAAAAGTGTTGTTCTCATAATTCCATTCTACAGAGATTCAGTTCTTTGTATTGAACTGGATAACACTTTGAGAGCAAAGTCTCTACTTTCCTCTGTCCTTCCTCGTGTAAATACACACCATATTAGGTCTTTCACTGTCTTAGAGAATATATGACTAACAACACTGTTTCAAGCAAGATTGAAATTGTAATCCTGGGAAGAATCAGAAATATTCATGTTGTACTTATTTAAGGCTTCAACACTTCATTCGCCGTCTATGTTCTGAAACTCTTGATTTTCAGAAATTACATTAAAATGTAATTTTCTCCATTATTTGCTGCCCCCTTCAACATTGTGACAAGATAGTTCATCAGTTATTTATTATTAGCAAAGTAGAAAACTTCCGAGACTTCTTGGTTTGGGATTTGAAAAAGCTGAATTCTATCACATATGATGTAATTAGGAAGACGTAAAGAAACTATGAGAATTCCCCACAACCGGGAAGAAATTTCTTGAGTTACAAGAATGACGCAGTTTGTATGCTCTGTGGCAACTTGGATGCAGCATTTCACACCAATGATAATCAGTACAGTAGGCAATTTCTCAAATTAAAAATATGAATCAATGAATTCTAAGCTATGGTTACATATTACAAACAAGTTTGAGTGTTCAAATATATAGTCCAAAGCATGTAGTGATAATATACTGTACATTTGGAAGAAATGAGGATTCTGAAAAATACGTTCACCAGAAAGTGGTAGAGGTATATATGATTGATCTAACTTAAGTGGTTCACAACATATACACATGTTGAAATAACATATGTATAATAGAAATATGTAAAATTTGTATGCTTCAGTTTAAAAAATTAAAATCAAGAAATGAGTTTTTTGGGCTTTCAAGGAGATCAAAGTTTAGCCCCTGGGATTTCCTGGCCACCAGGATAGAATGGAAACAGAATAAAACATTGACCTAAGAAAACACTATGGAATTCTGAAGGAATATTCACATGAAATTGAGATTGCTACATAAGAGAAATAAAAAACTTATTCTTTTAATGATTTCCACAGGTTGTGTATGTCCATATTTCTGAAAGATGCTGATCAGAGAAAAATAAAAATAATTTACTTTTTATGCATCTTTTATGAAAACCCATACAAGATACACACAAAAAGCTACACCTCATGACCTGGCCTTTGTTGTAGCATCCGGACATGAGTTCACATCACTGGGGAAACTTTCCCTAACCAGCTGTTTACCCTATAGAAGATTATTTATGGATAGGTATATTAAATATTCTAAATTTTGCTTCTTGATTCAAACTGATTTTAAAAATACTACTTCCCTGGGCCGGAGATTTAGTTCAGTGGTTCCGGCGCCTGCCTCCCAAGCACAAGGTCCTGAGTTCGATCCCAGTAACCACATACAATGCTGGGCGTGGAGACTCATGCCCACCAGCAATCAATGTCACATACCGGGACCCAGCAGCTCCGGGCCCACCGTGCCGTGAGTCCAGCGGACTGGGGAACTTGCGGCGGACGGACCGGACCCTGCAGCTCCGGGCCGCCGTGCCGTGTTTCCAGCGGACTGAGGAATGAGCAGCGGGCGGACCGGACGAGCAACTCCGAGCCCACCGTGCCATGCTTCCGGCGAACTGAGTGAGCAGCACGTGGACCCAGCTGCAGGGTGCAGTCCATTTCCAGTGGACTGAAGGCAGCCCAGCAGCACACTGTATCCCAGAGCTGTGCAGTGAGGAGTCAGACATAGAGGTAACTCATAAGCTCAAAGTATCCAGTATAGAATCTAACAAACCTTTTTTGTCTTATTTACTGTGTTTAATACTGATATTGGCATTTATTGTATTATGGTAACAAACATGATGTGATTGTTCTGCTCAAATACCTACCATGATGTG
>PVIC010029357.1:0-16690 GCA_004025085.1 Thryonomys swinderianus
AAAAAAAAAAATGGATCTGTTGCTTAGTGGCAGACTATAGTGTAAATGGTGGAATACTTACCTAGCCTGTTGAAAGCCCTGAGTTTGACTCCCCAGTATATATATAAAAAAAGTAAATAAGTAAACAGAAGAAAAAAATAGAGAAAAGAATGGATATATGCTATAAGCCATGCAATCTTTTTTTTTTTTTTTTTTTTTTTTTGAGACAGGGTCTCACTTTGTAGTTCAGGCTGGCCCTGAGCTCACTATGCAGTTCAGGCAAACCTTGAACTCAGCAATCCTCCTGCCTCTGCCTCCCAAGTGCTGGGATGACAGGTCTGAGCCACCATGCCCGGGCACTGTGGTATGTGGTACTGATTGCTGATGGCTGTGAGTCACCACACCCGGTACTGTTGTATGTGGTCACCGGGGATTGGGGATTGATCCAGGTACCTTGCATTTGCTAGGCAGGCACCTGAACCACTGAGTTTAATCTCTGGCCCCAAGCCATGCAATCTTACTGAGAGTATAATGTGGGAAGTTTCCTTGGTAGGTTATGACCCAGCATTAAAACAGGGAGATGAGAAACCAAAGATGGGGTCAAAATAAGGAGAGTATTGCTACCTCACCTAGCTTTGGAGGTTGATTCATAGAAAGAAATAAGACTACAAATATTAGAAAGCAGAAGGTGAATTTTAAAAGATCTGTAAGTATGATGTACTCCTTCTGTTGTGATGCAGTAAGAACGAGAAGTCCTTGCCCATGCAATGATTTCGTCAGAGGACCTTGAACTTGATCTTATTAGGTCTCCAGTTTATGGGACAATTACCAGTTTATAGGACATGCAGAAAGAGAGAAATATTCAAACAGCCATGCATTCAGTTAGTTTTAGGAGGCAGAAGATTTTATACGGCTATTTTCTGGTTTCTTAAAAAAATGACAAGATGGGCCAGAGATTTAGCTCAGTGGTTCTGGTGCCTGCCTAGCAAGCGCAAGGTCCCTGGTTCAATCTCTGGCAACCACGTACAACAATACATACAACTAGGGGTGGTGACTCACGCCCACCAGCAATCAGTACCACATACCTCAGTGCCAGGTGTGGTGGCCTCCGCCTGTAATCCCAGCATTTGGGAGGCAGAGGCAGGAGAATTGCTGAGTTTGAGATTTGCCTGGGCTACATAGTGAACTCAGGGGCAGCCTGATCTAAAAAGCAAGACCCTGTCTAAAAAAAAAAAAAAAAAAAAAAAAAAAAAAAAAAAAAAAAAAAAAAAAAAAAAAAAAAACAAGACAAGAAAAAAGAGGAGGAGGAAATGTTATAGGTTAAAAGAGTCTTGAGAGGCATAGCAACTCCTGTACATGCAATGCTTGGATTTGAGATCCTGATTTAAATAAACCAACTGCAGAGAATTATGGGAATATCAGATAAATTCAAATACTAACTAGTTAATTATTTTTGGCACAATAATACTGTAGTGTGGCAGTTAAGTGAAAAAGAAAAGATACTGTATCCTAGAGACATATGCTGAAATATTTACAGGTGAATGATGTATCTGAGGTTTGATCTGAAATAATTTTAGAAGTTTGGTGGGAGGAGATAGGAAGGGTGAGAATAAAGCAGAACTGGTCACATGTAGGTAACTACTGCAGTGGGAGATAGTTGAAGGTACTTATTATAGTGGCACTAAATTCTGGACATGTTTTATTTACTAGAGCTGAACCAGAAGTTGCAGGATCTAATGATATGACAACCAAAATGCAGGAGATGATAAATATTTTACAAATGCAATGTGGGAAAATAATATTTTGCCTCTACAGAAAAGATAGACAGATCTGACAACTAAAATTAGAAATAAGCAATAGACTTGGATGAAATATTTGCAACATTTATAAAAAGTAATTAATATCTAGAAAATGAAAAGGAAAAATAAACCACTCCTATAAAAGAACAAGGAAAAAACAGTCCTACAAAGAAATGGGGAAAGGAAATTGTAGCTAACATGTGTCATGTCTGTTTTAGGGAATCACTTATCACATTCACCAGTAGCTCAGGGACCATACCCTTCTTGTCTCCTTGATGTAGTGGGCTGGGCATGTACTAGGGATAGTGTCCGTGGGCCCGTTCCCTCAGAACAAGGAGCCTCTGGAGTATGGTGCAACTTTATAGCCATTTTTAGCGGTAATTTTTAAGATCTTTAAAAAATTAAAAAGTACAAGCTTCGAAAACGACGTGTATGTGTCAGCCCCTCTATGTAACCACTTCTCCTCCCAAAGTATTCCACAATGTCAAGAAGCACAGTCTCCTTGATTTCCACTGGGATTAGTCCATCTTGATAAACCCTTTGCACGCCAGAGGCTGAGTGTGTAGAAAATGCATCACGTGTTGGCCACTGCAGAGTATTGGCTCTTTCCCTTTCAGTTCGCCTGGCTGACAGGGAGCTGCTACCGTCCAGCACTGTGAGAGAGGAGTGATCATACAGCATACCGCCAGCCTGGGAAAAGGTCCAAATCAAAATTCCAAGTATTGAAGGCACATTGTTTTCACATCATCATAAAGTATAAAAATCATGAGTGGAACCATCATGCGTCAGGGAGCATCTGTGTCCTTAACCCACGCCAATGGCTGTTGCTTTTCTCTTGCACCACCGCCCCCCATGGACTTTTCCTGTCTCTTTTTTTCCCTCAGAAAATTCTGCTGATGCCTGCCCTCCCCCCCTTTTACCTCCCAAAGTCAATTGTGCTTCGGAGAATAAAGCCCAGGGCGGTGGCCTGCATTAGGGATGAGGCAGACCAGGGCAGCTATGGAGCTGTGGAGGAGCTTCGAGCTGGCTGAAGAATGCAGGACTGTCTGGGTTAGAGCAGGACAAGCAGAAGGAGAGTTGGAGGGAGGAAGCCGTTTCCATCAGGGATTTTTGACCCCTCGGTCCTGGCCCTCCGGAAACCCAGTTTAGCCTTTCCTACTGTCATACTACATGAGGGACTCTCTCCTACCTGAAGCGAGAGAGCATGGGCCGGATTACCCCATCGCTGCTGGAGAGCTGGATGCGAGTGGGTGTGATATTCTTGGCAGCAAGGAAACCAACTGGTTCAAGTGATTCTCCTATAAAATTCAGTTGTCTCATGATGAGTCAGAATCCCATAGGAAGCCTGTCTGAGTGTGAATGTCTTCCAAAAGCAGAGCCTGAGAGCTTTTGGGAGCGGTGTTTTGGGAGCTGACCCCAGAAGGCTGGAGTGAAAAAGAAGAGGGAGACGGGAAAGAGGAACATCCTGTAGGGAGGCCTCATCAAGGCTGTCGCCTGCACTGGGCAACTGGGCTCACCTGCATTTGTTAAGCATACGAAGAGGAGTGTGATGGGGAATTTGCCCACTAGCCCCTGTTCCCTATGAGTGTTAACACTCCCTCAGTTCCAGCCCATATTTGTGCTACAGAAAGCTCTGGGGCAGAACATGTGGCTGGAGCTTGCAGTGGGACATTGTCAGCACAAGGAGCTCTCTGAACTGGCATGGAACTGCCCACGTCTGTTGTGGCCGAAATCAGCAGGCAATGTCCTGTGATGTGAGGCACCAGAAGAATCTACTATGATCCATTTGTCATAACATTAATAAGTACAACTAGGGTGATTAATAGCAACCAAATTAAAATATCAAATAATGAACAGGAGAGATGTGCAAAATATTTGTGTGAAGCACCGCAAAACTCAAATGAAGTAGTAAAAATGCTTGAGTATAGCCAGCTGATTCTGGGCTAGGGAAGCTCAATAATGTGAGGAAGTCAGTTTTGCCTAAATCAGTCTACAAATTCAAATCAAATCAATTCAATCAAAATTCCTGTGCAATGTTTTCACTCTCTCTTTCTCTCTCTCTCTCTTTTTTTTTTTTGAGACAGGGTCTCGCTTTGTAGTTCAGGCTGGCCCTGAGCTCACTGTGTAGCCCAGGCAAGCCTGGAACTCAGCAATCCTCCTGCCTCTGCCTCCCGAGTGCTGGGATTGCAGGCGTGAGCCACCATGCCCGGCTCTTTTTTTTTTTTTTGCACATGTGAATTTATTTTTTATTTGTTTGTTTGTTTGTTGAGACAGGGTCTCACTTTGTAGTTTAGGCTGGCCCTGAACTCACTATGTATCCCAAGCTGGCCTCAAACTCACATCAATCCTCCTGCCTCAGCCTCCTAAGTGCTGGGATTACAGATGTGTGCCACCATGCCCAGCTTGAGTGAATTTGAAAAAATGAGTTTAAATTTATCTGGAAGAATAAACATATGAGAAAATCCAGCAGAAAAACTTAAAGAGAGCAAAAAATAGCAGAGTTGTCATATCAGATATTAAAATATATTATAAAGCTACATGATCAAAGCATAGTAGGCATTATCATAGGAATGGGAAGATGAGTTAATGATATGGAGCAGGCTCCAGAGATGAATTCAGGGAAATAGTTAGGGGTATTTTGGTTGTAACAGAAATCTAAGGGAACCATCATAAGCAAAGGAGTTTATCAGAAAGATGGAGAATAGGGACATAAAAAAACTCTGCTCATCTATGAGCTCTATTTCCCTCACAGTTCTGGGCTTGTTCTTTTATCTTGTCATAGATTTGTCTCTCCAGTCTTCACATTTCACCCCATAAGCTTTATATCTTTCATATTCCTTCTCCTTTCTGTCTCTGTCCTTCCCCCAAAATATTGATTGGTTCTATCTGGGTCAACTAACACTATACTGTTGAATTCAAGGGTCATGCTGTGGATGCTGTTCTGACCAATGGGAAGGAAGGTGAGAATTCACAGATCCATGGAGTTGATGATTGAGGGGTTGGAGATGTGGATAGGCAAATCACAGAAGAGATATTTGTTACCTTCAAGTATCCTAGATGTTCAGCTGATAACTGACAAGGAGTGTCTTGGTTATTTTTCTCTCATTGCTAAGACCAAATCTCTAACCACAAAGTTAAAGGAGAAAGGGTTTATTTAGCTCACAGTTTGTAGAGGTTTCAGTGCATAATTACTAGAGTTCAAGGCAGGGTGATGTGACTTTCCAGAGGAGAAAAAGTTCATGGTGGCCAGAAGGTAGCAAAAGTAACAAGGGACCTTAACAGCATCTTCCTTCTCCCTTCATCTTATTCAGACGATCTAGGGCGAGTAGCACTCACGCCATTAATCCTAGTGCTCTCAGGCCTAGGCCCACCATGAATCTATCACACGCTCTGGATTCAGCCGTCTAGAAGAAGCATGAGGCACTGGGGAAACGTCTAAACCCAAGCCACAGCAAGGAGTTTCATGTCAGAGGAGGAAGATGTAGTAATGGGTGGTGGGAGAGTTGCCATCTGATCCAATCAACTGATCAGATAATTTTTCATTTTTTACGTTGGATCATGATAATAATTTATTTCTACTATACTATATATCTCTATTCTGAATGCCTGGACCGATCCTTTTCAAAAACTCTTGTTCAAAGGTTATATTTCACCCTAGCTGCATAATGAAATACATAGTAGATTTGATATAAAGGAGCTGTGGACCTTTTCTATGGAATAAGAAACTGAGAATTCCTCCCTCCTCACCTAAATTCACTGGCTTTTACCATAATTAAACCTTTTGAAACAGCCGCTGAATGCATATCCTGTGTGGTGGAAAATATCCCGTGGATAATATGCTGCTGCCCCTACCTGATTTGCTAAGTCTGACCATCCGGTGATGTACTCCAATCAGCTGCTTTCCCGAAGTACCTTTTCTGCCTAACACAATAACTTCAGTACAGCACATACCTTTGGCATACAGACACTCTATTCAGTTTTAGCAGTGATAGTCCTTATGTTGCCATTTTTGACAGGGTAATAATAACAGGTATAAATAGCTCTCTTTCCATATTGTAACACAAACTAAAAAAGAAAGCAGATACCAAGATAACGAAAATATTTCATACTTAAAGCCAAATGCACTTAGTTCTTTTCTGGACATATAATAACAAAAGTATCTATGCACTTGGTATTTCTTCCAAATCAGTGATTTGGTTCAGCCTCCAAGGATGCACTCCTCTTTCCCCGTGAGTCATCTGGCAGTCCGTTCAGAGAACGAACTCTCCTTTATGCAAAGGAGATAAAACCTTCTCGCTAAACTCCAGATGAGCCAAGAGGAGTGCTGCAGGACGGGGTGTCTACTGACCCTCCCACGTCAACAAGCTCATGTTAGCGCCAGTTAGTTAACTCGTACAACACATGCCTCTAGAAAGTCCTTCATATTTGCCACCTCTGGGGGCGGAGGCGGAGGAAAAGAGGGGAAGAAAACTTTAACACGTGCGATGGAAAGCAGAGCCTGCAGGTCAGAATCAACAACAGTAAGATGAAGCCGCTGTAGTGCGCACCTGTAATCCCAGCACTCAGGAGGCTGAGGCGAGAGGATCACTGTGAGTTTGAGGTAAGGCTAGACGACATAGTGAATTCAAAGCCAGCCTGAACTCCATAGAGAGACTCTGTCTTAAACAACAACAACAACAACAACAACAACAAAACCAAAACAACAACAACAAAACTATAAATAAAAATGGAAGAGAAAGGAAAAAACCAGGCACATGGAAATGAACTTGTCTTCCTGAGGGTATCATGTAGAGCAGAAAGCCTCCAAAGTGAAACCCTTCACAGATACCTCCTCAATGTGTGTGTGCGCGTGTTCATGTGTGTGCGTGTGTGCTGTGGGTGGAACCTGGACCTCATGCACTATTCAAGCACTATACCACTGAGCTACACATCCAGCCCTTGGTCTGGCTTTTGACCCCATCAGGAGTCTGGTACCCTGAGGGGTTTTCTGTGGCTTTCTTTCTGTCCTTCCCTCCTCACTGCCTGTCAGTTTTTTTTTTTTTTGAGCCACGGTCTTGCTTTGTAGTTCACGCTGGCCCTGAACTCACTATGTAGCCCAGCCAAACCTTGAACTTAGCAATTCTCCTGCCTCTGCCTCCTGAGTGCTGGGTGCTGGGATTATAGCCACAACGCCCAGCATTGTGGTATGTGGTACTGATTGCTGGTGGGTGTGAGTCACCATGCCCAGTATTGTTGTACATGGTTACTGAGGATCGAACCAGGGACCTTGCATTTGCTAGGCAGGTGCTGGAGCCACTGAGCTAAATCTCTGGCCCTGCTTATCAGTTTTGATGTGCCCAGTACAGTTTGCCAATGAAAGGAGAAAAATATCTACCTTCTACAGAGGTTTCAGATAACTCTTTGACTTCTTGTAATACAAAATAAGTGCACCCTCCTGGGACACCTCCTTGACAGTGGGTGGCTCTGATGGACTCCTAGCCAAGGGCTCACGTATCTGCCTGATCCTGTCTGCTTTGCAGCAAAACCCACAAAGTCTAGGAACCTAAAACTTTCTTTAAAGTTTTCTTGGCTGGACACAGCTATTTGGGTGAGCTGGTCGCTAGGTGGAACTAATTATATTTTTCCATGAAGGCGTTTGCCTTGGGGATTGTGTATGACCTCTAAGGTTGGTAAAACTGAAACTAAACACAAGCGAATTGTTAAGTATGGTAGGAAAGGCAATTCTGTGAATTCTGCACGTAGAGCAACTGCTTAAAGTTTATAGAGCATCCCAAAGGACAGCGGTTCTGTGTCTCCTACCTGGCACGGCTGAGGTGCTGACGGGGGCATGCAAACACTGCATCAGGCAAGCTGCTTCTGGCTGAGAGGTACAGGCTAAGATCAGTGGATTCCATGGCCGGGTGTGTGTTTCTCAGTAAGAGAGAGAGAGAGAGAGAGAGAGAGAGAGAGAGAGAGAGAGAGAGAGAGGACATTGTGGAATCAGAGGTTCTCCTAGGCTGCTGCGACATTTGGATTAGCGGTGTTAGGCCTGGCCTCCCTGCACTGCAGGGTTCTGCCTTACTCAAGGGCCCCAGAGGTGCAATATCAGTGTTATAACTATGGGGAGGGAGTAATTCCTTTTTCTGGGAAGGAGTGGTTAAAAAAAATCAGTAAAAACAATACAATCACAGAGGTCTGCATCCTCTGGTGCCAGGTTTTGCTTGTCTAAGATGAAAATTTTTATGCTGGCATCAGCATCTATGAACTATGCTAAAGAACTGTGCATTTAAAAAAATCTGTATGTCACAAAATAACCAAATCCACCACTAGAAAATTTTCTCCATGCAAGTTAGGATTATTACATAATCAAATTCTATAAAGGACGAATACATCCAGCAAGATTTTTACTAATGAATTCTCATTTTTTGAATCCCATATGATAGCTGAAATTTCTCATTTGGAAGATTTTAGAGTTGGCAGAGAAGACCATTAAGGGGGCCTCACTGCTTTCAGACTCTGTGCCCCCTGGGAGCCCTGACTGTGACATTATCTCCCCTCCCCCACTCAGGACCCCCTGGAGCATCCCTGAAGCTTCTTTTAAGTACTTTAAGCCCACCCCATTTATTTTTCTGTGTAGTTTCCAGGCTGCTCAGTGGCGGAAATTCTTTCTTTTTCCAGGATAAATTTCCCCCATTTAAGCTCCCATTGCCATAGTAACCTGCATTCCATCATCAGAAGGCAAAGGAGAGCCTTCCCCATCCTACAAACTTCAGTTGTATTTTTAGTGCTCCCCTCCCTCCCCCCGGAATTCCTGGGGTGGAAGGAGCAAAAGTTAAACAAGCAACTTTACTTTGATTTGAATGTTGTCATCCTCCCTCTCTGCTAACTCTTCTCTGGGATGGAAGGCTTTATTGCTAAGGGTGACCATTCTGTTCCCCATCATTTTTACATCAAGGTCATACTTCCTGCTTTTGTGGAGGACAAAAGAATAGCTTAGACAATTAAAATCCAAAATAAACTCTTTAAAAATGCAATTTACCCAAAGGCTTTTCTAAAAAAAGTACTGAGTCCAGACCCTTCCCACTGAGCTACAACCTAGACCTTCTTAATTTTTTTTTTTTAAAATAAATTGAGGGCTGGAGGGTTAGCTCAGTGGTTCCAGTGCATGCCTTGCAAGTGCAAGGTCCTGAGTTCCATCCCCAGTAACCACATACAATGCTGGGCGTGGAGACTCATGCCCACCAGCAATCAATACCACATACCACAGTGCCGGGTGTGGTGGCTCATGCCTGTCATCCCAGCACTCGGGAGGCAGAGACAGGAGGATTGCTGAGTTCGAGGCTTGCTTGGACCACATAGTGAGCTCAGAGCCAGCCTGAACTACAAAGCGAGACCCTGTCTCAAAAAAAAAGAAAAAAAAATTTGACACAGGGTCTTGATAAACTTCCTAGTTGGCCAGGCTGGGCTTGAATTTGTGATCATCCTGCCTCAGCCTCCCACAGTGGGGAGCTTCCCGACCCACCAGGCTCCTCTACAATAGCACTTTTTGATCTGACAGCTGGAGTTCTTTTTCTTTAAAGCTGTTTAGGAGCTTGGTAAAGATATTTCAATGGGCCTCAATAAGAAGTTATTCTCAGTTGAAAAATACAGTTTGTTGTTGAAGAGACACTAAATCCTTATATAAATACATCATTTAGGTACAGTGACTAATTGTATTGGTCTTTGTAGTTCAGGCTGGCCCTGAGCTCACTATGTAGCCCAGGCAAACCTTGAACTCAGCAATCCTCCTGCCTCTGCCTCCCGAGTGCTGGGATTACAAGCGTGAGCCAGGATGCCAGGCATTGTGGTGTGTTGTACTGATTGCTGGTGG
The DNA here is from genome assembly GCA_004025085.1 of Thryonomys swinderianus. NCBI lineage: Eukaryota > Metazoa > Chordata > Mammalia > Rodentia > Thryonomyidae > Thryonomys > Thryonomys swinderianus. Next base: position 9,628 of record PVIC010029357.1, read on the forward strand.
ACGTGAGTCACTTCGCCTGTATTATTGTATGTGGCTACCGGGATCGAACTCAGGGCCTTGCATTTGCTAGGCAGGCACTAGAACCACTGAGCTAAATTTCTGGCCCTTCTGCTCATTTTTTTTTTTTTTTTTTTTTTGAGACAGGGTCTCGCTTTGTAGTTCAGGCTGGCCCTGAGCTCACTATGATGCCTAGGCAAGCCGCCGCGAACTCAGCAATCCTCTTGTCTCTGCCTCCCGAGTGCTGGGATTGCAGGCGTGAGCCACCACGTCCGGCATTGTGGTATGTGGTGTTGATTGTTGGTGGGCGTGAGTCTCCACACCCAGCATTATATGTGGTTACCGGGGATCGAACTCAGGACCTTGTGCTTGCAAGGCAGGTGCCAGAACCACTGAGCTAACCCTCCGGCCCCCTTCTGCTCATTTTTTGAAACAAATTAACTCTTCTCAGCCCTTTCTGGGATTGGGAAGCCCATATCTATCTATCTATCTATCTATCTATCTATCTATCTATCTATCTATCTATCTATCTGTCTGTCTGTCTGTCTGTCTGTCTGTCTGTCTGTCTGTCTGTCTATCTATCATCTCTACATATACATCTGATATGAACACTTAAAACATAAATCCTATGCCAGAGATCTGAGGCATATTTTATACAGACAAGTCATCTAATACTACCACTGAGCTACACCCACACCCTTTTTCTTACATTATTTTGAGACGAGGTCTTGTTAAATTGTAATACTGGGAAACTTTTCATCATCCTGCCTCAGGCTCCTGAGCAGCTGAGATTATAGGTATGTGTCACCGTGGCCAGTAAACAAGACGTTGTTACAGACTGTGAACGCTTCAGCAGTAGTGAAGAGGACAAGGACCAGTGCAGCAAACAGACTGAAGATCCCCAAGGCAAACCTGGAGGTGGAGCAAGGGCTACGTGTAGGGCCCTGGGGCTAAGGTGGCACAGATTCTCATCTGTCAAAGGTACTGATGAAAATGGCAAAGATGGGGTAAGAAGTCAAAGCAGCTGGGCATAGTGGCACATGCCTGAAATCCCAACTACTCTGGAGCCACAGCTGGGATCCCCAAATAACTGGGAGGATCGAAAGTCTGAGGTTAGGTGGGCAATTTAGGCTGTCTCAAAAATAAAGATATAGGGGCCGAATGTTTAGCTCTGTGGTTCTGGTGCCTGCCTAGCAAGTGCAAGGTCCCTGGTCTGATCCCCCGTAACCACATACAATACCAGATGTGGTGACTCAAGCCCACTAGCAATCAGTCCCACATACCACAGTGCCGGGCGTGGTGGCTCACACCTGTAATCCCAACTTTTGGGAGGCAGAGGCAGGAGGATTGCTGAGTTCCAGGCTTGCCTGGGCTACATAGTGAGCTCAGGGCCAGCCTGAACTACAAAGCGAGACCCTGTCTCAAAAAAGAAAAAAAAAATGAAAAAAATAAAGATATGAAAAGGATGGGCTACAGCTCAATGGGGGAGCAAGCCTGAGGTCCTGGGTTCATTCATCAGTCCTGGCAAGGGAAGGAGGGGCAATAACTAGGCTGCCTGCCCACAGGAGGTAGCTACATAGCCAAGGCTGCAGGGAAGCGACAGGACCCGCGGGCTGGGTGGTACTCAGGTGTGCCCTTGAGAAGACTGAGAAAATACTTATGATGTTGCCTCAGCAACCGGTGGGTCCTAGTCTGGTGGGGTGTGCTGTTCTCTGAGGTCAGCTAATACCAGATGAGCCTTTGCTGAGAACTCACTGTACCTACATTATACATTGGATCCTACTGAGACTCTGAAACACAATGGTGCTTGTCTTGAAGGAAGGAGGAAACTCATTTAATGAAGGTGGGTTAGGTGTCTGGTATTTTATATGCACGCTTTTAATTCTTACAACAATCTTATCAGGTAGAGGAGATTATTATGATTCTATAGGTGAGGAAATGCAATCTTTCTAAGAAATTTTATTTTTATTAGTACATGTTTGCAGCATACAACGATTGCGTTCATCACGGGGAGTTGGTATGTGTGCAAAACATGTCTTCTTTTTATGTTCTCTTCTTCTTCCCTCCCTCCATTTGCAAAAACTGATGGACTTAAAGAGATGGACTTGACCAAAGTCATTTGGCTGTAGCAGGGTGGAGACCAGAATGAAAAGCTGCTTCTTTTTTTCTGCTTTAATATGACGAGTTCCTTCACCACATGATCGAGGAGGGAAAACAAGATGTTTTCCATTACTCATACAACTGCCTTCACCAGCTTGGGTACAACTGAGGTCACATCTTTTTTCTTATTCAAATCACTGTTTCAATGCTCATGAATTCAGATTAATAAGAAGTTCCTTGTTCCTCTTCCTAGGGAATTATGGGGACTCACTGTTATGGTTTAGAACTGAAATGTCCCTCCGAAGTTTCATGTGTTTACAAATGAGGCTCTCAATGCAACCCCACTCTCCATAATTAAACTTAGTCCCGGGAATTAAATTCAATACTTTGAGCTTGCCAGGCAGGTGCACGCCTCTAAGCTATATTCCCAGCCCTAGAGGTGGGGCTCTCAGAAGGCACTTGGAGTTTGAGGATGATAAATTCATCTGTGGATGAATTTAACCACTGATGAGTTATGGCTAAAGGCGGTGTTAGGAGGAGGGGTCTGGCTGGAGGAGGTGTGTCACTGTGGGCACAACCAGAAGGGTGTGACCCTGTTCTATTCCTTCCTCTCCTTCTGGCCTTTTGCTTTCTCGCTGCTTGTTGGGTGCTATGAGTTGAGCAGCTTTCCTTCACTAGGCCCTTCTGCTCTGCCATTTCTACCTCAGAGCTAGGCAGCCATGAACTGGACCCTCCAGAACTGTGGGCCAGAGTAAACCCCTTCTCCTTAAGTTGTGGGTGGTAGGTTTTGTGGCCCCCCAAAATGGGAAAGCTGATTAGTATAATGGCCTTGTAAGAAAAGGAGTTGACAGGAGCAAACAAATTGATTCTCTTGTTCTTAGCAAGGTGGCTGTCTGCGAATAAGGAAGTGACCCTTTCCTGGGTACTCTTTCTGCAAGCTCTTTGATGCTTGGATTTCCCAGCTCCAGATGGTGAGAAATAAATATTTGTTCTTTAAGCCACTGTTTGTGGTGTTTTGTTACAGCAGCTGAGCAAAGATAACAGCCATTAGTTCTGTTTCCTCCTAAGGTCTCCTGTCAATGGACCTTAGCTAGAACCATCTCTGTCCATTAAGGAAGTTCTCCTGACATTAAACCTCCAAAAGAAAGGAGCTGGGTTCTGAATTTCTTGGTTACAAAGAATTTCTTTGGCCTCTGTGAAAAGTGTTACCTCTGACCTATGCATACCAAGGCTGGCAGGGCAGGGCAGGGCAGGTATTTGCCCGGGCACGTCCCACCACGGAACACTCTCCTCAGCTCAGGCAGTGCTGATTTCTACTCAAACAGCCCAACAGGCTGCTTCCCCTTCTGGCAGAACAAAGAGCTCTTGCTAGGTCACTTTCTGACTTGACCAAGATAGGGAAGTGGTTAGCTTGGGTACATAAAGCAAATTCAATTATCTGTAACTGGGCACCATGTATTAACATTAAAAGTTCATGTGAATAAAAGCTCTTGCCAACGTGGGTCACACGCAGGTCAAGGGGCTGAGATTCCCCAGAGAGACTGGTATTCCTGGAAGAGGAACCGGAGGGTAGATTACAGTCAGACAGATTCAGGATTCCAGGGACCCAGGAATGGAATCCTCAGGTAAAATTCTGAGTCCAGAGAGGGCAGAGGCAGTTTGTCCAAAGTGCAGGCTGCAGGACAGCCATATGGGTGGTAACGCCGAGAGAAACCATCACTGGTGACAGTGACCTCGGCTTGAGGTGGGTGGCAGTGCCTGGGGGCATCCTTCTAGGTGAGAGTGGAGCTGCCGTGTTCAGGTCAGTGGCCTGGCCTACCACCTCCCCACACCCCCATTTTAGTCAGAGGGAGAAGGGACGCTGAGAGAGGCCTGTTAGAGGGGACAAGCTGCAAAGGCAAACCCCAGAGGCCTTTTGTCACAGAGCTCTTACATACCTGGGGCTTGGAAGCACAATAGTACTCATTTCCAAACTTCAATTCAATAGCTCTGGGATGAAAATAGGGAGATGTCGCCACTTTTCTGATGCTAAGCTGCTGGGTAACTGAAGGGTCTTTGCAATTCTTTGTGGACTCTAACCAGTAACACTGTGTGACAGCAGCTATAAAAAAAAAAAGTTAATGAAAGAAAAATGAACGGAGGAAAAGGTTTCCTAGTTGTTCTCAGGAGTTCAATTACTGAAACGTTTTAGTTCCAAGAACAGTCTCTTTACTGCTTGATATTTCACCCCAGTTGTTCAGAGTGAGGCTTAAGACTGTTTTGAAAGAAGTTTGGGTGGAGAGTCTGGCGTTCTCAGCGGGGACCACACGGTGGCGCTGCCGTCCCGAATGTCAGCGCGCGGGAAGACGCGTGAAAGAGCTCCTAAAACGCGAAGCGATGTTTAATATCCATTGCAATAATTAAATTCCTTAAGTTAAAAATTACAAGTACACATAGCATCTATCATCTTAACTCTTTTTAAGTATAGTTCAGCGGCATTACGTTCATATTGTGCGACCATTCACAGAACTTTCCGCCTTGCAAAATTAAAACTGTGTAATGTTCCATTAAACAATAAGGTCCCAGTTTACCCTCGCTGAACCCCTAGTAGTCACCGTCTACTTTGTCTCTATGAGTGTGACTACTGTACGTATCTTGTAATAACGGAATCACAAAATTTGTCCTTTGTGACTAGCTTATTTCATTTAATGTGTCAGGATCATCCACATTATAGCATGTGCTAAAATTTCCTTTTGCTGAGTAAAATGGTTGTTATGCATGGCTGTAATCTTAGCACTCAGGTGGCTGAGGCAGGAGGATTGCTGCAAGTTCTCTAGGCCACCTTGGACTACTTAGTGAGTTCAAGACCAGTTTAAACTATAGGGAGAGATCTTGTCTCAAAAAAACCAAACCAAACAAAAAAGCAAAGCAAAACAAAACAAAAACAACCTCCCCAATAATATCCCATTGTATGTATATATCACATTTTGTTGATTTAGCTGTTGGTGAACACCTGGTGGCTTCTACCCTTTGGATATAATATGTAACACATGTGAATATTACAACTATAAATAATTGTATACAAATATCTCTTTGAATCTATGCTTTCAAGTCCTTTTTGATATATACCTGAAAGTGGAATTACTGGATCTTATTGTATTATAAATTTTTTTTCAAGAACTACTATTTAAAAAGCTTTTTTGAAAGTACAGACATAGGCTGGGAGTGGTGGCACACTTTTGTAATCTCAACACTTGGGAGGCTGAGGCAGGAAGATTGCTTGAGTTTGATGCCAGCCTGGGCTACATAGTGAGACCCTGTCTCAAAAAAAAAAAAAAAATAGGGGCCAGAGATTTAGCTCAGTGGTTCCAGTGCCTTCCTAGCAAGCACAAGGTCCTGAGTTTGATTCCTGGTAACAGCATACAACAATACTGGGTGTGGTGATTCATGGCCACCAGGATCAATGCCACATACTACAATTCCAGGCATGGTGGCTCATGCCTGTAATCCCAGAACTCGAGAGGCAGAGGGAGGAGGATTACTGTGAGTCTGATGGTGGCCTGGGCTACTTAGTGAGTTCAGGGCCAGCCTGAACTATAAAGCGAGATCCTGTCTCAAAAAAAAAAAAAAAGTAGTCAGAATCCATAACTCATAATAATGCTTCAGTCAACAACAGATGGTTGTTTCCAATCATATTGCCTAGTGACTTGGTAGCTGTTTAGAGTATGAATTCACCATGACCTTCGCACCATGTTTAAATTACCTATTGCACCAAAATATATCCTATTGATAAGTGACACATAAATATACCACACATACACAGACACATGCGCCTATCAGTGTCACAGGTCGGACACACATACAATCAGAAAATCAATCATGAAACAAAGTCCTCAGGATCCCCGGGCCCCATTGTGTCCCCTTCCAGTTATTACTCCCCTTTCAGACTTCCAGCAGCACAGGTCAGTTTTGCCTATCTGTGCTATGGAGTAAATAGAACTGTGGCATATGTAGGTTTGAGGTGATTTCTTTTGTTCATCATTATGAATTTATTTGTATTGTTACAGATGGCTGTAGATGATTCAGTGTCATAGTTGTGTAGCATTCCATTGTGAACATGTACCCAAAAGTGTTTCTCCAATACTGCGATGGGCCTTTGAGTAGTGTCTCAGTTAGTGTTATTACAATGAAGAGTGTTGTTATGGACAGTATTACATATGTATTTTGATCACAACATGGATAAGTCTCTGCTGGACAAACTTCTAGGGCTGAAATATTGAAATCTAAGTTTAGTAGATGCCAAACAGGCTTTCAAAGTGAATTTAGTATTTTACATTCCCATCATAGTGTGAGAACTCTCATTGCTTTATATCCTTATCCACATTTTTTTTTTGAGACAGGGTCTCACTTTGTAGTTCAGGCTGGCCCTGAGCTCACTATGTAGCCCAGGCAAGCCTCGAACTCAGCAATCCTCCTGCCTCTGCCTCCTGAGGGCTGGGGTAACAGGTGTGAGCTACCATACTGGCATTATGGTATGTGGTTAATGAGGATCAAACTCAGGACCTTGCACTTGCAAGGCAGGCACTGGAACCACTGAACTAAATCTCTGACCCAAAAGAGCAATTCTTGTCCTACCTTTCTGGGCCTGCTGTTGAGAGGAGCTGGATTTGGGAAAAGTAACGCTCCTCTGACTCCATCTTCCCTGGCACACATGACACATATGTGAACATGCATGTGAATACACACACACACAGGTAAAAACTCTCTGTTTCATTCTATTATGGGCTGAATTGTGCCCCCCCATCACTGGTCAAAGTTCTCACAATTGGTTCATTAGAGTTTGGACCATGAGTATTTGGAAGTGGGGTCTTTAAAGAAGCGAGGTGTAATGGCGTAATGCTCTGAGAGGTTGATGCAGGAGGATTAGAAGTTTGAACCCAGCCTGGGCAATAATAAAAAGGGGTGGATGTAGCTCATTGTCAAGGCT